>SJYT01021829.1:185393-224894 GCA_006410635.1 Cephalophus harveyi | reverse complement strand
TCTGCTGCTGCTGCTGCTAAGTCGCTTCAGTCGTGTCCGACTCTGTGCGACCCCATAGACAGGAGCCCAACAGGCTCCCCTGTCCCTGGGATTCTCCAGGCAAGAACACTGGAGTGGGTTGCCATTTCCTTCTCCATTGTGTGAAAGCGAAAAGTGAAAGTGAAGTCGCTCAGTCGCATCCGACTTCTAGCGACCCCATGGACTGCAGCCTACCAGGCTCCTCCATCCATGGGATTTTCTAGGCAAGAGTACTGGAGTGGCTTGCTATTGCCTTCTCCGCTGCATATCTGAGGTTACTGATACTTCTCCTGGCAATCTTGATAGCCTCCAATTAAACTAAATAAATTTAAATTAAAAAAACTAAATTAACAAAAAAGATATACAACACAAATAGTAATAAGTTGGAATATTTATACTAACATCAAATAAATTTCAAAGCAAAATACATTTCCAGAAATAATAATGCTAAAGATGTCAAATGTATCCTTTTTAAAAAAAAATATTTTCTTGGATATGGACCATCTTTTAAAGTCTTTTATTGAATTTGTTAAAATGTTGCTTCTGTTTTATGTTTTGGTTTTTAGGCCTCAAAGCATATGGGATCTTAATTTCCTGATCAGGGATCAAACTGGCAACCCCTGCACTGGAAGGTAAAGTCTTAACCACTGGGCTGCCAGGGAAGTCCTTATGCTACTTTCCCAATAGCACTTGCTGAGGATCGTTCCATATATGGATGTAGTTTTTTAAGTGTTAAGGTGTGAGGGTGAATTACATATCCTCTTGAACTACCATCTCACTCTTATTTCTGATTTTCACTTTTTGCTATTCTAGTCATCCCAGTATGTTTGAACTGGTTTCAATTTAGATTTTTTTAATATAAATTTATTTCTTTTACTTGGAGGCTAATTATTTTACAATATAGTGTTGGTTTTGCCATACAATTTAGATTTTTTAAGTTGGAGTATAGTTGATTTACAATGTTGTCCTAGTTTCTGCTGTACAGCAATGTGAGTCAGTTATACATAAACATGCTGTTGTTCAGTTTCTAAGTCAAATTCAGCTCTTTGTGACCCCATGGACTGCAGCACAACAGGCTTTCCTGTCCTTCATTATCTCCAAGAATTTGCTCAAACTCATGTCCATTGAGTCACTGATGCCATCCAACCATCTCATCCTCTGTTACTCCCTTCTCCTCCTGCCCTCAATCTTTTCCAGTATGAAGGTCTTTTCCAAAGAGTCAGCTCTTCACATCAGGTGGCCAGTGCTGGAGCTTCAGCTTCAGCATTAGTCCTTCCAATGAATACTCAGGGTTGATTTCCTTTAGGATTGAGCGGTTTGACCTCCTTGCTGTCCAAGGGACTCTACTCTTTTCTAGATTCTTTTCCCATGTAGTTCATTACAGAGTATGGAGTAGATTTCCCTCTGCTATGTGTGTACATGTGTGTTAGCCACTCAGTTGGGTGCAACTCTTTGCGACCCAATGGATTGTAGCCCACCAGGCTCCTCTGTCCATGGGATTCTCCAGGCAAAAATCCTGGAGTGGGTTGCCATTCCCTTCTCCAACTCCCTCTGCTATGCAGTATGTCTTTCAGCTCAGTTCAGTTCAGTCACTCAGCCGTGTCCGACTCCTTGTGACCCCATGGACCAGAGCACGCCAGCCTTACCTGTCCATCACCACCTCCCAGAGCCTACTCAAACTCATGTCCATTGAGTTGATAATGCCATCCAACCATCTCATCCTCTGTCATCCCTTTCTCCTCCCACCTTCAATCTTTTCCAGCATCAGGGTCTTTTCAAATGAGTCAACTTTTCGCATCAGATGGCCAAAGTATTGGAGTTTCAGCATCAACATAAGTCCTTGCAGTGAAAACTCAGGACTGATATCCTTTAGAATGAACTGGTTGGATCTCCTTGCAGTCCAAGGGACTCGCAAGAGTCTTCTCCAACACCACAGTTCCAAAGCACCAATTCTTGGGTACTCAGCTTTCTTCACAGTCCAACTCTCACATCCATACATGACCACTGGAAAAACCATAGCCTTGATGAGACGGACCTTTGTTGACAAAGTAATGTCTCTGCTTTTTAATATGCTCTCTAGGTTGGTCACAGCTTACCTTCCAAAGAGTGTCTTTTAATTTTATGGCTGCAGTCACTATCTGCAGTGATTTTGGAGCCCAGAAAAAAAGTCTGACACTGTTTCCACTGTTTCCCCATCCACTTCCTATGAAGTAATGGAACTGGATGCCAGGATCTCAGTTTTCTGAATGTTGAGCTTTAAGCCAACTTTTTCACTCTCCTCTTTCACTTTCATCAAGAGGCTCTTTACTTCTTCTTCACTTTCTGCCATAACGGTGGTGTCATCTGCATATCTGAGGTTACTGATATTTCTCCCGGCAATCTTGATTCCATCTTATGCTTCACTCAGCCCAGCGTTTCTCACAATGTACTCTGCATATAAGTTAAATAAGCAGGGTGACAATATACAGCCTTGACGTACTCCTTTTCCTATTTGGAACCAGTCTGTTGTTCCATGTCCAGTTCTAACTTGCTTCCTGACCTGCATACAGATTTCTCAAGAGGCACATCAGGTGGTCTAGTATTCCCATCTCTTTCAGAACTTTCCACAGTTTATTGTGATCTACACAGTCAAAGGCTCTGGCATAGTAAATAAAGCAGAAATAGAGGTTTTTCTGGAACCTTCTTGCTTTTTTGATGAGTAGGTCTTTATTACTTATCTATATTATATATTGGGGTTTCAATATAGTTTCGATTGGCATGGCTTAATAAGTGATGTTGTTGTGCTTCTTTTCATGTGCTTCTTACAAGTTGTATATCTTCTTTGTAAACAAATGTATCTATTCAAATCCATTGGTAATTTGTCCACTTTATTGAAGTATAATTGACAAAAGCAAATAAAATTGCGTATATGTACCTCATGCAAACAGCTGACTCATTGGAAAAGACTCTGGTGCTCGGAGGGATTGGGGGCAGGAGGAGAAGGGGATGACAGAGGATGAGATGGCTGGATGGCATCACCAACTCGATGGACATGAGTTTGGGTGAACTCCAGGAGTTGGTGATGGACAGAGAGGCCTGGCGTGCTGCAGTTCATGGGGTCGCAAAGAGTCAGACACGACTGAACTGAACTGAACTGAAGATGTTCAGTGTGATGATTTGATATATGTATATTGTGAAGCAATCACTTCAACCAAGCTTATTAACATACCCATCATGTCATAGATACAATTTTTGTGTATGAGAGAGCACTTATCTAGTCTCTTGCAAGTTTTGAGTATACAGTAAATTATTAACTATACCTACTCATTGAAAAAGACCCTGATGCTGAGAAAGATTGAAGGCAAAAGGAAAAGGAGAGGCAAAGGATGAGCTGGTTAGATAGCATCATCTACTCAGTGGACATGAATTTGAGCAAACTCTGGGAGACAGGGAAGGATGTGGGAGCCAGGCATGGTATAGTCCATGGGGTCGTAAAGAGTTGAACACAACTTAGCGACTGAAAAACAACTGTGCCATACATGACCAGGATATATTCATCTTGCAAGACTGAAACTTTATACCCTTTGACCAACATCTCCCCATTTCTCTCACCTCCAAAATCTTGACAATCACTTCTCTACATTATCTTCCTCTGATTCAAGTATTTCATAATCTACATATAAGTTAGTCATGCAGTATGTGTCTTGTCATGTTTATTCATGTAGTATAATAATACATTCATAGCATAATAATTTATTTATTCATGTTACTGCAGTTGATAAGATTTCCAATGAATCACAGCCTTGTTATGGTGAAGGTGCTTGTGTGACTCAATGAAACTAGGAGCCATGTCATGCAGGACCACCAAATACTTATGAGTCATAGTAAAGAGTTCTGGCAAAACATGGTCCACTGGAGGAGGTAATGGCAAACCACTCCAGTATTCTTGCTGCAAGAACCCCATGAGCATTATGAAAACATAAAAATATGTGACACCAGAAGATGAGCCCCCAGGTCAGAAGATGTCCAATATGCTACTAGGAAAGAACGAAGGGCAATAACAAAGAGCTCCAGAAAGAATTAAACAACTGGGCCAAAGCTCAAACGAAACTCAGTTGTGGATGTGTCTGGTGGTAAAAACAAAGTCTGATGCTCTAAAGAACAACATAATATAGGAACCTGGAATGTTGGGCCCATGAATCAAGGTAAATTGGACATGGTCAAGCAGAAGATGGCATCAGTGAACTAAAATGGATGGAAATGGGAGAATTTAATTCAGATGGCAATTCTATCTACTACTGTGGACAAGAATCCCTTAGAAGGTATGGAGGAGCCCTCATAGTTAAATAGTCCAAAATGCAGTGTGTGTGTGCAATTTCAAACGCAATGAAATGACTTCCGTTGTTGCCAAGGCAAATCATTCAGCATGACAATAATCCAAGTCTATGCCCCAACTACTGATGCTGAAGAAACCGAAGTTGACTGGTTCTATGAAAACTTACAGCATCTTCTAGAACAAACACAGAAAAAGATGTCTTTTCCATCATAGGGGATGCAAGGAAGTCAAGAGATACCTGGAGTAACAGGCAAGTTTGACCTTGGAGTACAAAATGAGGCAGACATAAGGCTAACAGGGTTTTGTCAAGAGAATACACTGGTCATAGCAAATATCTCATCATGCATGATGCCGAATATTTTCAATTTTTTAACCATCCATTGATATGATCCTGTATTCTGTTAATATGCTATATCATGTTGAATGGTTTGCATGTTTTGAACCACCCTTGCATCCTTGGGGTAAAAAGCACTTGTTCATGGTATAAAATGCTTTAATGTGTCATTGAATTTGGTTTATTAGCATTTTAATAAGGATTTTTGCATCTATGTTTACCATTGATATTGTCCTATAGCTTTACTTCCCTGTTTTTTCATTATAGTATCAGTAGGATGCTGGCCTAGTAAATGAATTTTAAAATATTATCCCATCTTCTATTTGTATGGATAAATTTAAGATGGGTTGGTATTGATTCTACTTTAAATGTTTGGACCACAGGACAGGAAAAGGTCAGTTTTCATTTCAATCCCAAAGAAGAGGAGTGCCAAAGAATGTTCAATGTGCATGCTAAATCACTTCAGTCATGTCCAACTCTTTGCAACCCCGTGGGCTGTAGCCCACCATGATCTTCTGTCCAGGCCTGAGATTCTCCAGGCAAGAATACTAGAGTGAGTTGCCATGCCCTCAATCTTTCCAACACAGAAATTGAACCAGCATATCCTGTGGTTCCTGATTTGCCAGTGAATTCTTTACCACTGAGCTACCAGGGAAGCCCAAGAATGTTCAGACTACTGGACAATTGTGTTCTTTTCTCATGCTAGTAAGACTATGCTCAAAATCCTTCAAGTTAGGCTTCAGCAATATGTGAACCGAGAACTTCCATGTGTACAAGCTGAGTTTAGAAAAGGCAGAAGAATCAGAGGTCAAATTGCCAGCATCCACTGAATCATAGAGAAAGCAAGGGAGTTCCAGAAAACCATCTACTT
The DNA here is from genome assembly GCA_006410635.1 of Cephalophus harveyi. NCBI lineage: Eukaryota > Metazoa > Chordata > Mammalia > Artiodactyla > Bovidae > Cephalophus > Cephalophus harveyi. Next base: position 219,356 of record SJYT01021829.1, on the reverse strand, counting down.
CTGCTCCACTGACTATTCTAAAGTCTCTGACTGTATGGATCACAACAAACTGTGGGGAAAATGTTAAAGAGATGGGAGCACCAGACCACTCTACCTGTCTCCTGAGAAGCTTATGTGCAAGTTAAGAAGCAACAGTTAGAACAAGACATGCAACAATGAACTAGTTCAAAATTGAGAAAGGAGTCCATCAAGGCTGTATATTGTCACCCTGTCTATTTAAGTTTATGCAGAGTATATCATGTGAAGAGCCAGGCTTGATGAATCACAACCTGGAATAAAGACTGCCAGGAGAAATATCAACAACCTCAGATATGCAGATGATAGCATTCTAATGGCAGAAAGTGAAGAGGAACTAAGGAGCTTCTTGATGAGAGTGAAAGAGGAGAGTGAAAAAGGTGGCTTAAAATTCAACACTTACAAAACCAAGATCATGGCATCTGGTCCTATCACTTCATAGCAAGTAGATGGGTAAGAAGTAGAAACAGTGACAGATTTTAGCATCTAGGGCTCCAAAATCACAGCAGATGGTCCCTGAGGCCATGAAATTAAAAGAAGGTTGCACCTTTTAAAGAAAGTTATGACAAACCTAGAGAGCATATTAAAAGGCAGCAACTTCACTTTGCTGACCAGGGTCCATATAGTCAAAGCTATGGTTTTTGCAGTAGTCATGTATAAATGTGACAGTTGGGCCATTAAGACTGAGAGCCAAAGAATGGGTGCTTTCTAAATGTGGTGCTGAAGAAGACTCTTGAGAGTCTAAGATCCAAGTCCAAGATCTTGCTATCTTGGATAGCAAGATCGAACCAGTCAATCCTAAAGGAAATCAGTCCTGAATATTCATTGGAAGGACTGATGCTCAAACTGAAGATCCAGTACTTTGGCCACCTGACACGAAGAGCCAACTTATTGGGAAAGACCCCAATCCTGGGAAAGATTGAGGATAGGAGAAGAGGGCGACAGAAGATGAGATTGTTGGATGGCATCACTGACATAATGGACACAAGTTTGTGCAACCCCAGAAAATAGTGAAAGACATGGAAGCCTGGCATGCTGAAATCCATGGGATCACAGTCAGATATGAGTTAGTGACTGAACAACGAACAACAGCATATATGAAGGGAGAAATAGGCAATACAATGATAGGAGGGAAATTCTATACCACATTTTTGACAATGGAAAGAGATCATCCAGACTGCAAGTCAATAAAAACACAATAAACTTGTATTATACTTTAGAGCAAACAGTCCTAACAGATACAAAGCACATTTCATCCAACAGCAGCAGAATACACATGCTTAAGTGCACAGTGGACATTTTCTGAAATAGATTATATACTATGTCACAAAAAACGTCTTAGTTAAGAAGATTGAAATTTTGTCAAGTATCTTTGTAACTAACTACAATAAAATGAAGCTAGAAATAAAAAACGGATGGAAAGTTGGAAATCTTAAAATATATAAAAATTAACTAAAAAACGAATGGGACATAAAATAATTCAGAAGAGAAATCCCCAGCATCTTAAAACAAAAAAAGATGGTAATACAACACATCAAAACTTGTGAAATGCTGCAAAACCAGCTCTAAGAATGAATTTTATAGCAATAGGTGAGGCAGTTATGAAAAAGAAACCTCTCAAATTACATTACTTTAACCTCAAGGAACAGAAAAAAGAGAGAGAGAAACAAGCCCACAGTTAGTAGAAAGATTTGAATCAGTTCCAATGAGATGGATGAAACTGGAGCCGATTATACAGAGTGAAGTAAGCCAGAAAGAAAAACACCAATACAGTATACTAACACATATATATGGAATTTAGAAAGATGGTAATGATAACCCTATATGTGGGACAGCAAAAGAGACACAGATGTATAGAACGGACTTTTGGACTCTGAGGGAGAGGGAGAGGGTGGGATGATGTGGAAGAATGGCATTGAAACACGTATACTATCATGTAAGAAACGAATCGCCAGTCTAGGTTCGATACAGGATACAGGATGCCTGGGGCTGGTGCACGGGGACGATCCAGAGAGATGATATGGGGTGGGAGGTGGGAGGCAGGTTCAGGATTGGGAACTCACGTACACCTGTGGTGGATTCATGTCAATGTATGGCAAAACCAATACAGTATTGTAAAGTAAAAAATAAGTAAAAAAAAAAAAAATTTTTAATAAAAGATAAAAAAATAAATAAATTAAAAAGGGGAAAAAAAATAAAAGCTCAATCAGAACAAAGACCTAGAAATTAGGACACCAAGCTTCTCTTCCCAGTTACATCACAAATTCCCTGCCCACCCAGCAGTTAACTTCATTGCTAGAACATGTTCACCTATCTATCTACTTATCTATCTGTCTCTATATCTATATACATATATATAGAGAGATTGTGTATATTAAAAATAAATCTAGGGGTCCCTCAGGCTCTAATTATAAGCGTGTGATTATTATAGTTGGGGTTTAAATGTGAAATTTTCCAGTTACATCACAAATTCCCTGCCCACCCAGCAGTTAACTTCATTGCTAGAACATGTTCACCTATCTATCTACTTATCTATCTGTCTCTATATCTATATACATATATATAGAGAGATTGTGTATATTAAAAATAAATCTAGGGGTCCCTCAGGCTCTAATTATAAGCGTGTGATTATTATAGTTGGGGTTTAAATGTGAAATTTGCAATCTAAAGATTCCAAATGTACTCACTGTATATAAACATTTTGCAGTTAAAGGTAAAACATTAAATAATTTTTAATGAATTAGATTTTCCCTTATCTTACATAAAACTTGTTAGCTTGCTTGCTTTTTTAAAAAATTTAATTGAAATTCAGTTGACAAATAACACTGTGTAACTTTAATGCATACAAAACAATGACTTATATACATTATAAATTGACTATCACAACAAATTTAATGAATATCCATCACCTTACATAGGTACAAAATTAAAGAGATAGAAAAACATACTTTTTCTTGTGTGGACAATTCATGATTTATTCTTTTTACAAGTTTCATATATAACATACAATAGTGCTAATTATATTTGTCATACTGTATATTGCATCACTAGAACTTATAACTGGAATGTTGTACCTTTTGACTGCCTTCATTCAACTCCCCCTCCTCATACTCTACCTCTAATAACCACAAATCTGAACACTTTTCCTATAAGTTGTTTGCTTTGAAGTATAATTGATATACAACACTGTTAGTTCTTGTTACACAAAATAATGATTAGATATTTCCATAAAAAATAAATAAATAAATAACAAAGGGAAGATCAGAAAAGAAATAAATGGAAACCAGAAAATCAATAACAACGTCAAAAACCCAAAAGATTATTTTTTAAGAAAGTGCACAAAATTGACAGACTTTATCTAAACTAAAAAAGTGAAAGGAGACTCAAATTTTTTAAAAAAGGAGACATTTCAGCTAATACCACAGAAATACAGAGGATTGTAAGACTGCTACTGACATTTATAAAGAATAAAGTTGATAAGCTAGAATAAATGGATAAATTCCTATTTATCTGTCATAAAAATATAAAATCTGAACTACCAACAATAACTAACACCTTACCCCATACAAAATGTAGTTACTATAAAAATATTTAAACATCATATAATTAAGTATCAAACAGTAAATAACTCAATTTTAAAAATGATCAGAAGACCTAAATAGACATTTTTCCAGGAAGGATATACTGATGGCCCATGGGCAGATGAAAAATGCTTAGCAACGTTAGTTGCTAGAAAAATGAAAATTAAAAGCATGCTATCACTTTACACATATCAGGATCACTATTAAGGAACAGACAACAAATAACATCTGTTGGCAGAAGTATGGAGAAATGGGAACTTTCATGAAATATTGGTGGGAAAGTAAATTGGTGCAAAAACTGTATAAAACAATATGGAGGCACCTCAAAAAATTAAAGTAAAACTATCATATGATCTAGCAATACCACTCCTGGGAACATACCAGAAAAAAAAAAAACAATAATAATTCAAAAAGATACATATATCCCAGTGTTCATTGAAACATTATTTAGAATAGCCAAGACATGGAAGCAATCTAAGTGGCCATTAACAGATGAATGAACAAACAAGATACAGTGCATATATACAATGGAATATCATTCAGCTATAGAGAAGGAAATTCTGTCATTTGCAACAGCGTGGATGGACCTACAGGCTTAGTGAAATGAGGGAGACAGAGAAAACAAGTACTCTATCACTTATATGTGAAATCAAAAACTAATAGAAAAGAATGGATGTAACAATAAAAAAATAGCCTCACAGATACAGAAAACAAACTAGTATGGGATTAAAAGATACAATATTGTGAAGTAATTAACCTCCAATTAAAATAAATAAATTTGTAGTTCCTGTCTCTTATACACATCTTAAATTTATATTTAAAAAAGATACAAATGTATCTCTTATGTATAAATGTGCCTTTATGTATAAAATAAATAAACCACAAGGATCTACTGTACAGCACAGAAAAATGTAACCATTGATTCATAATAACTTTAAATGGAGCATAATCTATAAAATATTGAAATATAATTTAGTTTACCTGAATCTAATATAATGCTACAAATCAATTATATTTAAATTTTAAAAAATAGGACCAGATGGTTTCACAGGTGACTATTCCCACACACTCAAATGACAATTAACACCAATTCTTCTCAAACATTTCCAAAAAATTAAAGAGGAGAGTACACTCTCAAACTCACAGGAAAAGACCACCATTTTCATGCTAGATAAGGACATTACAAGAAAACTAAAGACCAACATCTCTGCTGAATATAGATGCAAAAATTTCTTAACAAGATATTAGAAACTGAATTCAACAGCACACTAAAAGGGTTATACACTATGATCAAGTGGGATTTATCCCTAGGATGTATGGAGTTCAACATACACAATTCAATGTATGCGATATACAACATTAATAGAATGAAAAATAAAAATAATATGATCATCTTAAAAGGCAGGAAAAGCCATTTGACATAATACAATATCTTTTCATGATAAAAATACTCAATCAATTGGGGACAGAAGCAACACACATCAACATAATAAAGGTAATATATGATGAGTCTTCAGATAATAGCATATGTCACTCAGTCGTGTCCGACTCTTTGTGACCCCATGAACTGTAGCCTATGAGGGTCCTCCGTCCATGGGATTTTCCAGGCAAGGGTACCGGAGTGGGTTGCCATTTCCTTCTCCAGGGGATCTTCCTGACCCAGGGATCAAACCTGGGTCTCCTGCATTGCAGGCAGACGCTTTACCCTCTAAGCCACCAGGGAAGCCCCTTAGTATGGACAGGTTGAAAGATTTTCCTCTCAGTTCAGAGGGGAAAGCGGGTGCCAGCTCACACCCCTCCTATCAACATAATCCTAGAACCCTAGTCAGAGCTATAAGGCAAGAAAAAAATCAAAAAGCATCCACTGGAAAGGAGGAATTATATTGACTTTGCATATGACATGAAATTCTATATAGAAAATTCTGAAAACTTGCAAAAATTTTTTCAATTCACTAAAAGTGGATTAAAGACTTAAACATTACCCCCAAAACAGTAAAACTCCTGGAAGAAAGAAAAGGAAAATCTCCTTGAAATTGATCTTGGCAATAGTATCTTAGATATAATAGCCATCAGAACCAGTATGAGGATATATCTCACCGTTCTTTTTTTGTGTGTGTGTGTGTGTTTTATTTTATTTTATTTTTACTTTATTTTGCTTTATAATACCATATTGGTTTTGCCATACATTGACATGAATCCACCACGGGTGTGTACGAGCTCCCAATCCTGAATCCCTCTCCCACCTCCCACCCCACATCATCTCTCTGGATCATCCCCGTGCACCAGCCCCAAGCATCCTGTATCCTGTATCGAATATAGGCTGGCGCTTTGTTCCTTACATGATAGTATACACGTTTCAATGCCATTCTCCCAAATCATCCCACCCTCTCCCTCTCCCTCAGAGTCCGAAAGTCCATTCTATACATCTGTATCTCTTTTGCTGTCTTGCATACAGGGTCATCATTACCATCTTTCTAAATTCCATATATATGTGTCAATATACTGTATTGGTGTTTTTCTTTCTGGCTTACTTCACTCTGTATAATCGGCTCCAGTTTCATCCATCTCATTAGAACTGATTCAAATGAATTCTTTTTAATGGCTGAGTAATACTCCATTGTGTATAAGTACCACAGCTTTCTTATCCATTCATCTTCTGATGGACATCTAGGTTCTATTTCTCTGGTTATTAGTGATATTAGGAGTCTTCTCATATACTGATTGACTATTTCTATATGTTCTTTGGAGAAATATCGACTGAGGTCCTATGCCATTTTAAATATCAGGATATTTGAGAGCTTTTCTTATTTGTTGTAATAGTTTCTTTGGATATTAATTCTTTATCAGACATATGCCTTTCAAATATTTTCTCTTATTCCATAGGTTTCCATTTCATTTTGCTGATCATTTTCTTTGCAATGGAAAAGTTTCTGCTTTGACGTAACCCCACTTGTCTATTTTTGCTTTTGATACCAATGTCCAGAGCTTTTTATCTATTTTTAGTTCAAAATCTTTGACTGAGTTATAAGTTTCCTGCTTCTTCACTGAATTTTCTTCCCTTATTTTCTATCATATACTAACACAAACATATCTATAAGCATCACCACACATCAGTATTATCTAAATTGATCAATCAGCATTGGTTGTGAATCATCATAAAAGGCTCAGTCAGAAGACTGGCCAATATGAGCACTTCAGCTCTGAAATCTTTTATGAATTATATGGAGGTGATACATTCAGAGTTCACAATTTTTAGATGTAAGAGGAAATGATATTAGGCTTACAGACAACAAGGGATATTTTAAGCCTCCCACTTCTCCTACAGAGGACTTGATGTGTGGCTGCCACAGTTGTTCTCTTACTTTTGGATGACCACTGCCAGGTACAAGATAACCCAAACGTCTCACAACACGAATTATATCACCTGAGGTTTACAGATTAGTTAACTCACGTGGCTGGAAGTATTATCTCTAATGAGGTTTTTTAAGCAAAACCAAACATCCAGGTTATAGTCACAATTATTTGTTAATTCAGCTTCAGAACCATCTCACTAAACACCAAAGTTTTCTAGAAATGAATACGGTGGGTACTATTACAGCAGGACCAATATGAGAACCCACAGGCGTTTAGCTCACAGAGTCAAGGAGTGAATTAACATAGAGTCATAACATATAAACCTGCAATACTGTTTCTCTAAAAAGATTGAACCTCCTGTCCTGAAGCACCTTACTCTCACTTCTCATTGGTAATTTCTGCTCATCTTTACAAATGAAGTTTACATAACCCTCCTCTACTGTTCTGAAATGCCCCCCGACCTAATAGAGATGTTATTTCTGTGTCCAGTACAATGAGCTCTGTGACCAAAAAAATTGCATTCGTAACAGTGAATCTAATTCTCCATTTCCATCCATAGCTCCCTAGAAACCAACAGTATAAACTGCCTATTGGAACTCAATGAAGACTTCTTTATGAAAGAGTTAATAGAAAACTGTGAAGCTACCCAGAAGGGCAGCATGATGTGGAGACACTCACCTGTCTGAGAGAAGGCCGTATGTGAGCCCTCCCACCAGCATTCCAGCCAAGAATAGGGACTGACCCACTGATTTCTGTGACTGATTGTCACAAATGAGGTTCCACTGGAAAAGAAGGAAACCAGCACAGTGGAGCTTCACAGCTTCTTATATCCCTCAACGAACGTTCACTCACTCTAACAACCCTCAGGGAACACACCCTCTGATTTCCTTTGAACATTTACTCACATATATTACTCAAGTCTCAGCTTAAGCACGGAATTCTCTAAATCCTCAACGAAATCCTCTAAGTTCTATCATGGCAAATCATACTCAATTAGCACTGTGTGCCTCACTGCTTCTCAAACTTTGCCACACATTGAAAATATTGAGGGGATTCTTTTTCATTACCGATGCCTGGATTTTACACATGGAATAAAATGTATTTGGTTTGTTTCTTTCATAAGAATCCAGGACACGGAATTTTTAAAATTAATATAAATATTTCTGATTTGCACAAAGGCTACGAACATGTGACCAAGAATAATTTTCCACAATTTATATCAAGTACTAACTTGGCTAAACATAAAAATTCACACGAAACTTAAGTTTTGTGATAGTAAAATCCATAACCAGTTTGTTAATTTCAGTGTCCTCACATTGTAAGTAATTGACAATTTACAAAATCAGCAATTACTATTTGCTAAAAGAATGAATAAAAGCTGGCTATCTGAATAATGAACCTGTGTTTATTTTACATTATTCTAAACACAGAGAACAAATACTCACAAGAGGCAAATGGGGCCTTTACCTCAGTCACGATGGTGGAGGAGAACAGGCTGTGGTCATACACCCAGCCGTCCACACAGGGCTCCGTGTCCAGGTCAGTCATGTTGGGGAAGGTCCCATTCAGGTGGAGGAGCTGCCACTGGGGGTGGAGGAAGCGACGACACTTCTCTGGGTTCAAGTTCGAATCCAGTGGGATGGAGATTCTCAGGAGGACATCAGGGCTGAGGATCCCTGTGTCATTACCAGAGACAGTGGCATTATCAAGAATGTGGACCCAGCAGCGATGACCAGGAACGGCTGCTGTGAAGTTCTCCAACAGCAAGTGACAAACTACTATCATGTAAACGGGGAGAACAAAAACCATCTGAAGTATCTGGAATTTCCCCAGGCCACCAACTTTATCCAGGAGCTCCTCAAAGGCCATTGTGAACAGGTGATCCTCAAGTAGAGTCACAATGACGTCAAAGCTGCAACTTCAAAGGGAGAAAACAGTATCCTTTCATTAATTCACACTGAATCTATGTGACCTCATTTCAGGTTCTCCTCACTACCGAGTGGATCCAACTCACCTCACTACTACAACAGAGAAGTAGAAAGTTTCCCTAGTCCTTTTGGAAGCATAGGATGTTTGCTTTTTAATAGTCATAGAGAAAATTATTTACCAAAGATACTTGTATCTGATGAACATTAAATCTGTTTAAAGATTTACTCTCTGATGTGCTTGTCCTCAGTGATTCTGTATCATCAACCGTGAACTTTGGCATGTACGTGGTCTCTAAACAAGTTAAAATAAACCTACTACAAGTATTCAGTCATTTTCAGAAGATGGAAAGGACAGAATTGAACTGCTTCATGATTTTTCTGTGGAAAGAACAAAAAAGGAAGGGTTTTACTTGTTTATATGGACTTTGCTTTTGTTCACTCGCCAAGTCATGTCCAACTCTTTGCTACCACATGGACTGCAGCACACCAGGCTCTGTCCTCCACTAATTCCCAGAGTTTGCTGAAACTCATGTCCACTGAGTCAGTGGTGCTATCTAACCTCTCATCCTCTGCCACCCACTTCTCCTTTTTCCTTCAGTCTTTCCCAGCATCAGGGTTTTTTCCAGTGAGTCAGCTTTTGCCATCAGGTGTTCATAGTATTGGAGCTTCAGTTTCAGCATCAGTCCTTCCAATGAATATTCAGGGTTGATTTCCATTGGGATTTACTGGTTTGATCTTATTACTGTCCAAGGGACTCTCATGATAATTCTCCAGCACCATGATTCAAAAGCATAAATTCTTTGGTGCTCAGCCTACTTTGTAGTTCAACTCTCACATCCATACATGACTACTGGAAAAACCATAGCTTTTACTACATGGACCTTTGTCAGCAAAGTGATGCCTCTGCTTTTTAATACACTGTCTAAATTTGTCATGGCTTTCCAAGGAGCAAATATCTTTTAATTTCATGGCTGCAGTTCTTGTCTGCAGTGATTTTGAAGCCTAAGAAAATAAAATCTCTCACTGTTTCCACTTTTTGCCTCCTGTTTGCCATGAAGTGATGGGACAGATGCCATGATCTTAGTTTTTGAATGCTGAGTTTCAAGCCAGCTTTTTCACTCTCCTCTTTTACCGCCATCAAGAAGCTCTTTAGTTCTCTTTACTTTCTGCCATTAGAATGCTATCATCTGCATATCTGAGGTTTATATTTTTCCTGACAATCTTGATTCCAGCTTGTAATTCATCCAGCCCAGCAGTTCACATGATGTATTCTGCACAGAAGTTAAATAAGCAGGGTGACAATATGCAGTCTTGTACTCTTCTCTCAATTTTGAACTAGTCAGTTGCTCCATGTAAGGTTCTAACTGTTGCTTCTTGACCTGCATATAGGTTTCTCAGGAAACAGGTAAGGTGGTCTGATACTCCCATCTCTTTAGGAATTTTCCACAGTTTGTTGTGATCCACACAGTTAAAGGCTTTAGCTTAGTCAGTGAAGCAGACATAGATGTTTTTTTGGAACTCCCTTGCTGTCTCCAAGATAAAACAAATGTTGGCAATTTGATCTGTGGTTCCTCTGCCTTTTCTAAATCCAGCTTGTACATCTCTAAGTTCTCAGTTCTCATACTGTTGAAACCTAACTTGAAGGATTTTGAGCATTACCTTGCTAGCGTGTGAAATGAGTACAATTGTGTGGTGTTTGAGCATTCTTTGGCATTGCCTTTCTATTAGACTGGAATGAAAACTGACCTTTTCCCTGTGGCCACTGCTGAGTTTTCCAAATTTACTGACATATTGAGTGCAGCATTAACAGCATCATCTTTTAGGGTTTGAAATAGCTCAGCTATAATTCCATCACCTCCTCTAGCTTTGTTTGTAGTAATGCTTCCTAAGACACACTTGACTTAAAACTCCAGAGTGTCCAGCTCTAGTTGAGTGATGGCGCCATCATGGTTATCCAGGTCATTAAGAGCTTTCTTGTGTAGTTCTTCTGTGTATTCTTGCCACCTCTTTTCAATGTCTTCTGCTTCTGTTAGGTCCTCACCATTTCTATCATTTATCATGCCCATCCTTGCATGAAATGTTCCTTTGATATCTAGAATTTTCTTGGAGAGATCTCGTCTTTCCCATTCTATTGTTTTCCTCAATTTCTTTGCATTGTGAGATGTGGCTTCAATCCCTGGTTCAGGAAGATCCCTTAGAGGAGGAAAATAGCAAACCACTCCAATATTCTTGGCTGAAAAATTCCATGGACAGAGGAACCTGGGAGGCTACAGTCCAAAGTGTCCCAAAGAGTCAGATACCACTCAGCAGCTAAGCACTTGTACTATTACTGCTTCTTGCTATTCTCCGGAATGCTACATTCAATTGGGTATATCTTTCTCTTTCTCCTTTGCCTTTCACTTCTCTTCTCTCCTCAGATATTTGTAAAGCCTCCTCAGACAACCACTTTGCCTACTTGCGTTGCTTTTCCTTAGGGATGGCTGCCTTCTGCATAGTGTTACAAATCTCTGTCCATAATTCTACAGGCACTCTGTCTACCAGATCTAATCCCTTGAATCTATTCTTCACTTCTACTGTATAATCATAAGTTATTTAAGTAATACCTGAATGGTCTAGTGATTTTTCCTACTTTCTTCAATTTAAGCCTGAATTTTGTAATAAGATGTTCATGATCTGAGCCACAGTCTTGTTTTTGCTGACTGTATAGAGCTTCTCCATCTTTGACTGCAAAGAACATAATCAGTCTGATTTTGGTATTGAGCATCTGGTGATGTCCATGTGTAGAGTCACCTCTTGGGTTGTTGGAAAAAGGTGTTTGCTATGACTAGCATGTTCTCTTGACAAAACTCTGTTAGCCTTTGACCTGCTTCATTTTGTACTCCATGGCCAAACTTTCCTGTTATTCCAGGTATCTCTTGACTTCCTACTTTCACATTCTAATCCTGTATGATGAAAATGACATCTTTTTTTTTTTTTTGATGTTAGTTTTAGAAGGTGTTGTAGAGCCAGTCAACGTCAGCTTTTTGGCATCTGTGATTGGGACATAGACTTGGATTACTATGATGTTAAGGTGGTTTGCTTTGAAAATGAACTGAGATCATTCTGTGTTTTTTGAGATTGCACCCAGGTACTGCATTTCAGACGTTTTTGTTGACTATGAGGGCTATTCCTTTCTTCTAAAGCATTCTTGTTCACAGTAGTAGATACAGTGGTCATCTAAATTAAAATCACCCACTCCCATCCATTTTAGTTCACCGATTGCTAAAATTTTGATGTTCACTCTTGCTATTTCCTGCTTGACTATATCCAACTTATCTTGATTCACGGACCTAATGTTCCAGGTTCCTACACAACATTGTTTTTTACAGCATTGGACTTTACTTTCACCACCAGACACACCCACAACTGAGCGTTGTTTCTGCTTTGGCCCGGCCACTTCATTCTTTCTGCAGCTATTTGTAATTGCCCTCCACTCTTCCCCAGTAACATATTGGACACCTTGCAACATGCACTGGGGGGTATGGAGGGGGAAGAGAAGAGGCAGCATTGTAAGTTTGAGAACAGAGTACAGGGTACATAAACTGGAAGACTGATCCCCCTCTGCAGTCAGAGTTAAATGAACTTGGACTGCCAGGAAATTCCAAGGATTCGCTTGGTAGTTACAGTCTCACATTTCCTGGAAAAGTGACTAACCACATTCAGTGACTTGAGTCCAAAGTGCAAAACAGAGGGAAGTTACTCCCAACCACACATCTAAGTGCACAGTGGTGTAGGTGACACATGGCAGTTTCAAGGAGCACAGATGGGATGGGATTGGCTCTTGTTTAGCGTCTTCCTCTCCAGCCTGCCCAACTCCATGCACTTCCCAGTCTCACAGAGAAGGACCTTGTATAAGGAAAGGCCAGTCTATTCAGAATACTTTTTCATGGAGGAAGGCTATTTAAGAAGTCTTTGGGTGATCCTTGGCCTTAGAGTCAGTGTCCCGAGAGGGTCTCCATGGCAGGATAAGGTGTAGGAGCTTGATTCAAGGAGGGCTCTGATGAGTGCCTAAGGAAGAAGGGCTGGGATTAGAAGGGGCTGTTGGGCCTCCACAAGCTGAAGTGAGGAGCCCTTGGGAGGAATGGACCTGGCCAACTTGGCTAGGTCTTACTGTAAACTGGGGCCTAGAAGGTCCCAGCTTTAGCTTCATGGAGATAGGAAGGTGTAGTGAGATGAGGTTCCTGTAAGTCCCACTTCCCCAAAGTCATTGCCATGGAAAACAACTTCTTCCTTCCTGGCAGGACAAGGAAATTTGCAAATGTATACAAATAATTTTCTTCTATAGAGAAATATTTCCCCTCACTATAGAATATTTTATGTTTTATGTATCCTAGTTAACTTCTTCTCCCCCCACCCTTTTTTTTTTTGACTGTCTGATTTATTTTATTTTCCTAAGTGTGTGTTTGAGCATTCTTTGGCATTGCCTTTTGTTGGGATTGGAATGAAAACTAACCTTTTCCAGTCCTGTGGCCACTGCTGAGTTTTCCAAATTTGCTGGCAGATTGAGTGCAGCACTTTCACAGCATCATCTTTCAGGATTTGAAACAGCTCAACTGGAATTCCATCACCTCCACTAGCTTTGTTCGTAGTGATGCTTTCTAAGGCCCACTTGACTTCACATTCCAAGATGTCTGGCTCTAGATGAGTGATCACATCATCATGATTATCTGGGTCATGAAGATCTTTTTTGTACAGTTCTTCTGTGTATTCTTGCCACCTCTTCTTAATATCTTCTGCTTCTGTTAGGTCCATACCATTTCTGTCCTTTATCGAGCCCATCCTTGCATGAAATGTTCCCTTGGTATCTCTAATTTTCTTGAAGAGATCTCTAGTCTTTCCCATTCTGTTGTTTTCCTCTATTTCTTTGCATTGATCACTGAAGAAGGCTTTCTTATCTCTTCTTGCTATTCTTTGGAACTCTGCATTCAGGTGCTTATATCTTTCCTTTTCTCCTTTGCTTTTCGCCTCTCTTCTTTTCACAGCTATTTGTAAGGCCTCCCCAGACAGCCATTTTGCTTTTTTGCATTTCTTTTCCATGGGGATGGTCTTGATCCCTGTCTCCCGTACAATGTCACGAACCTCATTCCATAGTTCTTCATGGCACCTGGTCCCATCACTTCATGGGAAATAGATGGGGAAACAGTGGAAACAGTGTCAAACTTTATTTTGGGGGGCTCCAAAATCACTGTAGATGGTGATTGCAGCCATGAAATTAAAAGACGCTTACTCCTTGGAAGAAAAGTTATGACCAACCTAGATAGCACATTCAAAAGCAGGGACATTACTTTGCCAACAAAGGTCTGTCTAGTCAAGGCTATGGTTTTTCCTGTGGTCATGTATGGATGTGAGAGCTGGACTGTGAAGAAAGCTGAGTGCTGAATAGTTGATGCTTTTGAACTGCGGTGTTGGAGAAGACTCTTGCGAGTCCCTTGGACTGCAAGGAGATCCAACCAGTCCATTCTAAAGGAGATCAGCCCTGGGTGTTCTTTGGAAGGAATGATGCTAAAGCTGAAACTCCAGTACTTTGGCCACCTCATGTGAAGAGTTGACTCATTAGAAAAGACCCTGATGCTGGGAGGGATTGGGGGCAGGAGGAGAAGGGGATGACAGAGGATGAGATGGCTGGATGGCATCACTGACTCGATGGACATGAGTTTGAGTGAACTCCAAGAGTTGGTGATGGACAGGGAGGCCTGGCGTGCTGCAATTCATGGTGTCGCAAAGAGTTGGACACGACTGAGCAACTGAACTGAACTAAACTGAACTGAAGTGTTTGTTTCTTTTTTTAAATTTATTTATTTTTTTATTGAAGGGTAATTGCCCTACAGAATTTTTCTGTTTTCTGTCAAACCTCAACAAGAATCAGTCATAGGTATACATATATCCCCTCCCTTTCAAACCTCCCTCCCATCTCCCTCCCCATCCCACCCCTCCAGGTTGACGCAGAACAGAACTCCTGTTTGAATTTCCTGAGCCACAGAGAAAATTCCTGTTGGCTATCTATTTTACATATGGTAGTGTAAGTTTCCATGTTACTCTTTCCATACATCTCACCCTCTACTCCCCACTCCTCATGTCCATAAGTCTATTTTCTATGTGCTTCCCCATTTTTGCCTTGTAAATAAATTCTTCAGTACCATCAGAATCTTCCACTTCTCTAGATTCTATATACATGCTTTAGAATACAATGTTTACCATTCTCTTTCTGACTTACCTCACTCTGTATAATAGGTTCTAGGTTCATCCACCTCATTACAACTGATTCAGATGTGTTCCTTTTATGGTTGAGTAATATTCCATTGTGTATATGTACCACAGCTTCTTTATCCATTCATCTGTCAATGGACATCTAGGCTGCTTCCATGTTCTAGCTATTATAAATAGTGCTGCAATGAACAATGGGATACATGTCTCTTTCAATTTTGGTTTCCTCAGGGTATATGCCTAGGAGTGGGATTGCTAGGTCATATGCAGAGTACATCATGAGAAATGCTGGGCTGGAAGAAGCACAAGCTGGAATCAAGATTGCCAGGAGAAATATCAATAACCTCAGATAATGCAGATGACACCACCCTTATGGCAGAAAGTGAAGAGGAACTAAAAAGCTTCTTGATGAAAGTGAAAGAGGAGAGTGAAAAAGTTGGCTTAAAGCTCAACATTCAGAAAACAAAGATCATGGCATCTGGTCCCATCACTTCATGGGAAATAGATGGGGAAACAGTGGAAACAGTGTCAGACTTTATTTTTTTGGGCTCCAAAATCACTGCAGATGGTGACTGCAGCCATGAAATTAAAAGATGTTTACTCCTTGGAAGGAAAGTTATGACCAACCTAGATAGCACATTCAAAAGCAGAGACATTACTTTGCCAACAAAGGTCCATCTAGAATCAAGGCTATGGTTTTTCCTGTGGTCATGTATGGATGTGAGAGCTGGACTGTGAAGAAAGCTGAGTGCTGAATAGTTGATGCTTTTGAAGTGTGGTGTTGGAGAAGACTCTTGAGAGTCCCTTGGACTGCAAGGAGATCCAACCAGTCCATTCTAAAGGAGATCAGCCCTGAGTGTTCTTTGGAAGGAATGATGCTAAAGCTGAAACTCCAATACTTTGGCCACCTCATGCGAAGAGTTGACTCATTGGAAAAGACCCTGATGCTGGGAGGGATTGGGGGCAGGAGGAAAAGGAGACAACAGAGGATGAGATGGCTGGATGGCATCACTGACTCGATGGACATGAGTTTGAGTGAACTCTGGGGGTTGGTGATGGACAGGGAGGTCTGGCGTGCTGCGATTCATGGGGTTGCAAAGATTGGACATGACTGAGTGACTGAACTGAACTGAACTGAAAGCAATATCATTTGGGGAGGTCTGTTGATGTATGGCAAAACCAATACAATATTGTAAAGTAATTAACCTCCAATTAAAATAAATAAATTTATATTTTAAAATTTATTTATTTATTTATTAAATAATAAAAACCCTGTGGCCCAATGGCCCTTAAAAAGTTGATCTGGTTTTATTCAGGATTTAAAACTACAGTACCAAAGAACTGATGTGTGTGTGTGTGTGTGTGTGCTCAGTCGTGTCTGACATTTTGCAACCCCATGTAGCCCACCAGGCTCCTCTGTCCATGGAATTTTCCAGGCAAGAATACTGGAGTGGATTGCCATTTCTTTCTTCAAGAGTTCTTCCCGACCCAGGGATCAAACCTGTCTCATGCATTGGCAGGCAGATTCTTTGCCACTGAGCCACCTGGCAAGAGATATCAACATTAAAAAGTATTGAGAGACAGAGAGACAGACAAAAGAGGGACTTTCTCTAGGTTCCAGGAGAAAGACTGGGAGACTGGAGTTAATCCTTTCCTGTAACTAGAGCGAACACAAGTCATAGCAGCCTTCACTTAGTTTTATAAGATACTCAAAGGAGAAAAGGCTTCAATACTTTGGCCACCTGATGTAAAGAGTCAGCTCATTGGAAAAGACCTTGATCCTGGGAAAGATTGAGGGCAGGAAGAGGAGGGGGAGACAGGGGATGAGGTGGCTGGATGACATCACCGACTCAATGGACATAAGTCTGAGCAAACTGCGGGAGATAGTGAAGGACAGGGAAGCCTGGCGTACTGTATGTAGTCCATGGGGTAGAAAAGAGCTGAACACAACTTAGCAACTGAACGGCAACAACAAATGAGAAAACACAGAAGGGGAAAGATGTGCTCGACTGAAACCTCTCTAATGACCTTCCATCAAAATGGAAATTCCAGAAGCTCCAGCATTCTTCCAGAGACTGTCACCTTCTGTGACAGGAGCATCTGCAGGTGGCCCCAGAGGAAGACTTCATGTGGAAGAGCCATGAGCGGGAAGGAGGGGCGGGTCGGCCATTCTCAGAAGTCTGTCCAGAAGGCGAGAGCGGAGGGCGGATGCTCTTTGCTTCCGTAAGGGATGGAGCCCCTTCCCCAGCGCCGCTGGACCGGCGTCCTTCAGCGGGAGGGAGGCCCTTTCCCCGGTCTATCTCTGTCGGTCTATCGGTCCTTTCCCGAGATCTCTGTGCAGCCCCGGGGCCCCAGGCCGACTCCAGCCCCCACTGGGGAACGCAGACGCCGCTTTCCTTGGGGAGCGGGGTCTCTGGGCCACCCTTCACCCTCAGCTGCCGCTGCGACACGGTCTGGGTGAGGCCGGGGCTCTGCCCACTGTGGGGAGTTGGTCCCCTGGTGTTGCGAGCGAACCTGAGGACACGGCCGGGCCACCGGGCGCGCCGGAGGGCCCGAGAACGCCCCCTTCCCCACCCCCTCCCCGACTCCTCACCCCTCTGTCTCTTATACACATCTAGATGTGTATAAGAGACAGCTCCCCGACTCCTCACCCCTCCCCCCCCCCCCCCCCGACTTCTGCCGCCCGACGTTGCCGGCGGGGGAAGGGGGCAGGGGGCGCGGAGTTTGGAGCTGAGCTTCCTGAAGGTGTCCTGGGTGGCGCGGGGCCCCCTCCCCGCCAGGCCGCTGTCCCGGGCCTCCTCGGAAGCTTGTCGGAGGCCCCCTCACCAGCTGCGGCTCAACAGGGGCGCGGGCGGGTCCCAGCCGCCAGCCCTTGAAAGGGAGCCCTCTGCAGCGGGAGGAGCGGTGGGGCGCGGGGGGAGGAGGGTGCGGAGGGGAGCGCGGCGGGCTGCACCCGCTCTCGCTCTCCCAGCCCATCAGCGCCAGCCCCGGCCCCGCGACCCTCTGGGCAACAGCGACCGCGGAGGCCCCAGCCGACGCCGACGCCCCTTTGAGGGAGTTCCTCCTCGGGGGCCATCACCTCCCTCCCTCTGGCCGGCCTGTCCTTGGGCGGGTCCCCGTGGCAGCCGGGCTCTCGGCTGCTCTGGGAGCCTCCCCAGGTGGGACGCAGGTGGGTTAGAGGAGATCTGGCTGCCTCCGGTCTCCCTGGCTCCGGAGGACACGGAGCCTTCCCCCATCGCCCTGATCCTGCGGGTCCCCCGCTTCGGGTCTGGAGTCGGTTCCCTCCCAGCAGTCCAGGGGGAGCGAGCAGTCAGTGGTGTCTGAGACTTAGAACCGAGAGCCAGGATCTTGGTTCTCAGGGTCACTGCTGCCCTCAAATGTCAGAGCCTCGCTCCTGGGCTCCTCGGGGCCGCCCCGCCATCCCCCCGCGCCCCGCCCTGGGCACCTCTGCCCGGACGGGCGTCAGGCTGTCTTTTCAGGCGCCCGGGGGCTAAGTCGCTCATCCCCCTACAGATGCCAGCTCTACTGGGCTGAAGTCATTCGCCGTCAGGTGGCCGGCTCTTCCGGGCCCGTGGGAGCCTGGCGGTAGAAGTGAGCCAGTCCGGTCACCAGCTCATGCCCCCTTATCCTTAGAGCAGACGGCGAGAGTAGGGGGTACCGCTCGGGACCCAGACCCCGGGCTCGCTGCTCCTCTTTCGGAGGATGCTGAGCCCACTGCGCTGAACCCCGGGTAAGACGGCGCGGGGTCCTAGGGGCCAGGGGTGCGGGGAGAGCTGGGACTGGCTCGGCCAAGCCAAGGCGGGTTCGGGGGCTTCCTCCTGGCTCTCCGAGGCCGGAGGTCTGAACGCTGGGCTGGGGTCCTGGTCCCTAGGCTCTCCACCTCCGCTGGGCGGGTCCCGCCGGGGTAGCTCCCGGCCGAGCTGTTGAACTTGAGCTCCTCCTCGGGGCTGCCGGTGGAGCTCTCTCCGCGAAAATCAGAAGCTCAGGGTCCTAGGCGCCCAGGGTGAGGCTGGAGCGGCGGCGTTGAGGGTCTGGTAGGAAGGGCTGATGGGCCCGGAGTGGTGGGGTGGAGGAAAACGGGTGGGTCCTCCGCGCTCCTCTCGGTCAACAGCCCCGAGTCATTCTCACCGCTGCTCCGGCCGGATCCCCAGCTCCCCAGCCGCCCAAGGACGCTACTTGAGCTTCTGCGCCTCGTGGTCTCGGTGGTCCTTCACCGCTTCGTTGAATCTGACACAAAGTCACTGACTATCTGGAGGCAATCGTCCAGTTGCGCGGTGTCTTTGTCTTCACAAAAGAAGTCCGTGAAGGCATTGCGGCTTGTCTCCGAGCCCTTGCTTCCAGTGCCCCAGCTTTTCCAGGGCACACTGAAGAAAATCTTCGTCCACTGACACCCACCCACCACCCAGCTGGATGTTCTTTAGAGATCTCGTCCTGATCCCAAAGGCCAGGAAGCAGCTAAGCCCACTTGCTGCAACTCCCGAAGCCCCAGCGCCCTAGAGCCCAGAGATCCGCAACAAGAGAAGCCGCGGCATTGAGAAGCTAGAGAGTAGCCAGCCCCGTCTTCCTGCAAGTAGAGAAACCCGGCGTGCAGCAAGGAAGACCCAGCACAGCCAAAAATAAATAAAATTGTATTTAAAAAAAAGAGAGTGCAGCCTGCCTCTGTATTTTCCAGAGATAATCTAGCATCCTCGAGAATAGGATGAAACTTTTCAGAAAAGTTCAGAAGCATGGCATCTTCCTTTTGAGCTCCTCGTGCAACAATGCAGGAGATTTGCCGTAGGTTTATTTGCGTTGTCTGCCAAGTAGAGCAAAGAAGACAGTTTAAATCACACTGCATTGCTAGATGCCCCCTCTGCAATCATGATATTCCCTTCTTGCAGCACCAAGTATATTAATAATATCGAATGTAGTTCCTCACACACATCAGCTCTTTTGTAGCAGTTCTGAGAATCATCATATCTGTGTATAGAGAAGAAGAAGGCAAAAATTCTAATTTAGCACCATGACTTCAATCCGCAGTGAGTAGTTTGGCATCTGAATTAAAGGGTCTTCCCTGGATAGCTTGGCCATGTCTCCACTTAAAGCTTTTAATTTCTTCAGATCTTCTGACTCTGGCAAAAGCTTAAGAAATTCTCGGAATGTCTCTGGTCCATCATGCTCACTCTTTCCTTGGGGAATGTCTTCTTCAATGAACTAAGGAGAATTCTTAAATAACTTAAGAAATATCCCAATGTTTATGTCTGTTTTGCATCCAGGATAGTAATCTCTTCTCTGGCCTTCCTGAAGGACAATTTTAAAGCCTTCCTCTCCTAGAAGAGGAAGACGGTGGCATTTTCTTGCTGCCCAAACAGCTCCTGGGTGGTCCCTGTGTCGATCTGATACTGGTGCTGTTGCCTGGTGCCAAGGTCCATATGTTGGTTTTGCTACGAACTTGCTCCTCTGGAATGATTTTCCAATTAAAAAAAAAAAAAAAGCTTCTCATTCACTTTTTCTTACCAAGTTGGCTGTAGCTGTTCGGGTGAGAGGTTGAGGGTAGTTCTGGGGTGGGGAGGGGGACCAGAGGCCCTCCAGTCAACAGAGGGGGAGGGTGAAGAGAGAGAGGAAACCAGTTTGAACCTGGTGGGGGAGAGGGATGGAGAGGAGTTGATGGTGGTGCTTGCTCAACCATGCATCCAGCTGCTGCTGCTAAGTCACTTCAGTCGTGTCCGTCTCTTTTTGACTCTTTTCGACCCCATGGACTACAGCCCACCAGGCTCCCCCATCCCTGGGATTCTCCAGGCAAGAACACTGGAGTGGGTTGCCATTTCCTTCTCCAATGCATGAAAGTGAAAAGTGAAAGTGAAGTTGCTCAGTCATGTCCGACTCTTTGCGACCCCATGGACTGCAGCCTACCAGGCTCCTCCATTATGGGATCTTCCAGGCAGGAGTACTGGAGTGGGGTGCCATTGCTGTGGTGCTATTCCTACTTCCTTTATCACTGACCAAACAGATACAATTCATAACATGCACAGTATGTTGCCTTTTAAGGAGATAATTTCTTGACCTGGGGGAAGCAGACACAGACATCCGACTTATGCCATACTTTTCCAGCCACTAGCAGGAGAAGTGGTTGACAGAGGATGAGATGGTCAGATAGCATCATGAACACAATGGACATGAGTTTGAGCAAACTCCGAGAAAACATCATGAATTTTGGGAAAGGGAAAACAGGGAAGCCTGGCATGCTGCAGTCCGTAAGATCGCAGAGACACGACTGAGCAAATGAACAATGAGAAGAAGTCTGCCGCCGTTGGGTGTCATCTTCCAAACCAACGCATCACCAGCTGGACACACAAAAGACCCGGAGGGCGCAGCATCCGCCGGAGTCCCTGGGGAGCCGCGTCTGCATGGCGGCAGCAGAGGGACGTGGCAGCAGAGGACGGCCTTCCAGGCAGGCCGGGGAGAGTCCACCGCCCGCAGCGCGGGGACACGCGGGCCCACGGGATCACGCGGGCAGGCTCGGAACCCTCCACTCCCTAGCGCTGATCGCCCCCTCCTGAACCTGCTGTTTTAAAAATGCAAGCAAGTATTTCACACTGGATTTGACTTAAACTACTATTAAATTTGAACAACTTTCATATATTAATTAACCAGAGCATTTGGAATATAAATTTAATTTGTTCAGTTCAGTTCATTTCAGTTCAGTCGCTCTGTTGTGCCCGACTCTTTGTGACCCCATGAATCACAGCTCGCCAGGCCTCCCTGTTCATGAGAAGAGTTGACTTATTGGAAATTTCATTTGTAGTGTTTTTATTAAATGTATATACATTTTGAATACTGTTTATCCTGTTATTTTCCCTACGATTTTGATAACTTCATGATATTTTACATATGCTTCTTGTTTAAAAAAATGAACAGAGAACATTGCAAAGAAAAAATAATCACTTAAAAATCTGCACTTTTAAGGTCCCCATCATTATCATTTCAATGAGTGAATTTCCAAGGAGCACTTAATCTTTCTCTTTGCCAGTGACTTTTGTTGTCGAAACTAGCATGTACTAAGTTTACAGATGTATTGGTATCTACTTCTGTATTTCTTTTGATACTGGTTACCTATGCTACTCTGTTCTGATTTTGGTAAACTTAGAGTTCATTATGTGCTGATCCATACATAAACCAGCCACATCCTAATTACACAGCATTTCTGTTTCTGAATTATCTTGGCCATTAATATTAATAATTTATTGATAAGTTAGAAGCTTTTCAGCTACCTCCCCCAAAATATTGAATTGTTAGTAGAATTGCCTGTTCTCATATATTATACATTGAATTGTAAATGAAATTAACATTTCCAGTGTATTTTCTTGCTACTTTGTAGATAGAAAGGGTTTTTTCCTTCATATTTTTCTATTCCTCATCAGTGATATCATGAAGTCTTAAAAGTTTGTCAGGTAGAAATCTTTTTCATTTGTTTCTTGAGAATTTTTTGCTGAAAAAAAAAAAACAGACAGCCAATCAACCACTTAGCAAATAAAAATAAACATTATAAAACAAAAAATTAAAATAATTTGGGATGCACTTCCTGCATAAATACAAACTGTCCTTCTAACCATCACCTTTTTGTAATCCAGTAAAATCCATGGGATTGAAACTCATGCTGGAGAAAGGCTTTGCTAACCAGACAGATGCAAGAAAACAGTTTTGAAACTTGTTGCTCTCACTTGAGCTTTTCAGACCTCTGACCAATGACACCTTGGGGAAGGCAAGAGGTAAATTAAAAATCTAAGGGATTCCATATGCATGCCTTAACATACAATATTTGCTTTTCTCTTTCTGACTTACTTCACTCTGTATAACAGGCACTAGGTTCATCCACTTCACTAAAACTGACTCAAATTCATTCCTTTTTATGGGTGAGTAATAGTCCATTATATATATGTATAACATTTTTTTTATCCTTTCATCTGTGGACATGGTGGGGGAAGAAGAGGGTAGGACAGATTGAGAAAATAGCATTGATGTATATACACTGCTGCTGCTGCTGCTGCTGCTGCTAAGTCGCTTCAGTCGTGTCCGACTCTATGCAACCCATAGACGGCAGCCCACCAGGCTCTTCTGTCCCTGGAATTCTCCAGGGAAGAATACTGGACTGGGTTGCCATTTCCTCCTCCAATGCATGCATGCATGCCAAGTGGCTTCAGTTGTGTCCGACCCTGTGTGACCCTATGGACAGATACACACTATCACGTGTCAAATGGGCTTCCTTGGTGGCTCAGTCAGTCAAGAATCTGCCTGCAATGTGGGAGGCCAGTGTTCGATCCCCAGGTTAGGAAGATCCCCTGGAGGAGGGCATGGCAACCCACTCTGGTACTCTTGCCTGGAGAGTCCCATGGACAGAGGAGCCTGCCAGGCTACTGTCCATGGGGTTGCAAAGAGTTGAACACAACTGAGCAGGTAAGCACATGGGTAAAAGAGATAGTGGGAAGCTGCTGTGTAACCCAAGTAGCCTAGAGTGGTGCTCCGTGAGGACTTTAGGGGTGGGATGGGAGGGGGAAGGAGGCTAGAGAGGGAAGGAATATACATATATATAGTTGCTTCGGTCATTTCTGATTCTTTGAGACCCTATGGACCAGCAGTCTCCTCTCTCCATGGGATTCTCCAGGCAAGAACACTGGAGTGGGTTGCCATGCCCTTCTCCAGGGGATCTTCCCGACCCGGAGATCGAACCTGCATCTCTTATGTCTCCGGCATTACAGGCAGATTCTTTAGCACTGAGCACCAGTGAAGTGTATATAAATATATATAGGGGTGTGTGTGTGTGTATATATATATATATATATATATATATATATATATATATGTATATGTATATCAACACACCTGATTTGTGTTGTTGTATGGTAGAAATCAACAGAACAATGTAAGCAATTACGCTCCAATTGAATATTTTTTTTTAATCTAAGGGAACTCCCCATTTATTATTGGTTGCCATGGGTCCCTCCCAAAGTACCCATATTGTCAACTCTCAGTATCTCAGATGTGAGGTTACCATATCTGGAAATAGGGTTGTTGCTTATATGAGTAATTAAGATGAGCTCACACTGGAGTAGGATTGGCCCCTAATCCAATATAGTAGGATCCTTAAAAATAAGGGAACTCTGGGGCTTCCCAGGTGGCTCAGTGGTAAAGAATCCACCTGCCTTGCAGGTGACTCAGGTTCGATCCCTGGGTCCAGAAGATCCCTTGAAGTAGAAAATGGCAACCAGCTCCAGTATTCTTGCCTGGAGAATTCCACAGACAGAGGAGCCTGGCGAGCTACAGTACATGGGATCACCAAGAGTTAGACACAACTGAGCATGCACGCAGTGGACAAAGAGGCATGCTGGGGAGATGCCATGTGAAAATTGGAGTTATTTTTCCACAAGTCAAGGAACCACTAGAAGCCAGGAGAGACATAGAACAAACCCTTCCTAGAGCCTTCAGAAGAAGCGTGCCCCTGCCAACAACTTGAACTCAGACTTCCAGCCTCCTGATGAAAGACAATTTCAAAATTTCAGTTTGTTGAACTCTTTATGAAACTATCCATCTAGTCAATGATGGCATCCAACCATCTCATGCTCTGTCATCCTCTTCTTCTGCCTTCAACCTTTTCTGACATCAGGGTCTTTTCCAATGAGTCAGTTCTTCATATCAGGTGACCAAAATATTAGAGCTTCAGCTTCAGCATCAGTCTTTCAGTGAATATTCAGGACTGATTTCCTTTAGGATTGACAGGTTTGATCTCCTTGTAGTCCAAGGGACTCTCAAGAGTCTTCTCCAACACCACAGTTTAAAAGCATCAGTTCTTCAGGGCTCAACTTTCTTTATGGTCCAACCCTCAAATCCATACATGACTACTGGAAAAACCATAGCTTTGGCTAGATGGATCTTTGTCAGCAAAGTAATGTCCCTGCTTTTTAATATGCTATCTAGGTTGGTCATAACTTTTCTTCCAAGGAGCAAGTGCCTTTTTTCATGGCAGCAGTCACTATCTGCAGTGATTTTAGAGCCCAAGAAAATAAAGTCTGTCACTGTTTCTATTGTTTCCCCATCTATTTGTCATGAAGTGATGGGACCAGATGCCATGATCTTAGTTTTTTGAATGTTGAGTTTTAAGCCAGATTTTTCACTCTGCTCTTTCACTTTCATCAAGAGGCTCTTTAGTTCATCTTTCCTTTCTGCCATAAAGGTGATGTCATCTGCATATCTGAGGTTATTGATATTTCCCCCAGCAATCTTGATTCCAGTTTGTGCTTCATCCAGCCCAGCATTTTGCATGATGTACTCTGCATATAAGTTAAATAAGCAGGGTGACAATATGCAGCCTTGATGTACTCCTTTCCCAATTTGGAACAAGTCTGTTTTTCCATGTTCAGTTCTAACTGTTGCTTCTTGACCTGCATACAGATTTCTCAGGAGGCAGGTAAGGTGGTCTGGTATTCCTATCTCTTGAAGAATTTTCCACAGTTTCTTGTGATCCACACAGTCAAAGACTTTAGCCTTTGAAGTCAATGAAGCAGATGTAGATGCTATTCTGGAATTCTCTTTCTTTTTCTGTGATCCAACAGATATTGGCAATTTGATTTCTGGTTCCTCTGCCTTTTCTAAATCCAACTTGAATATCTGGAATTTCTTGCTTCATGTACTGTTGAAGCCTAGCTTGGAGAATTTTCAGCGTTACTTTGCTAGCATGTGAGATGAGTGAAATTGTGTGGTAGCTTGAACATTTTTTGGCATTGCCTTTCTTTGGGATTAGAATGAAAACTGACCTTTCCCAGTCCTGTGGTCACTGCTGAGTTTTCCAAATTTGCTGGCATATTGAGTGCAGCACTTTCACAGCATCATGGCCACCTCCATTGCCCTATCAGAGTCTTTTTCTAGCAATCAGACAGCCTCTTTGGCTGGTCCCTCTCTGTTGCTCAGCCTGTTCAGACACTTAAATGGCCACCCTGGCTAGAGTCCTTCTCTCTTGCTCCATATGTCAGGCACTTAAAGAAGCCCCCTGATTGGGGTCCTTCTCTCTGGCTCAGTGCCTCAGGTGCTTAAAGAGCCAGCCTCTCTGGAGTCTTTATTGTTCAGCTGCCTGTGCTGGTGTGTGGGGAGAGAGAGGCTACAGAGATGGCTCCACTCTGTATGTGACTCAGCAGTATCCGCTTGCCTCTGTGGCTGCCTGCTTTTCCTCCACAGGCATTTCCCACCATGATCTCTTCCCTCGTGTGCCCTGGGGTCATCTCCCTGCAATCAACAACAGATCTTGCCCTGGGTTTGCTCACCAATTCCTATGCTCAGCTTCCCAGCTGCTGTGCTTTCTAGGGGACTTGTGTGCCTGTCTGGGATATGTGTGGCTGTGTCAATGACTGTCCTACTCCACCAGTTCATTTCACCCTCTATACTTCCCCACATCCATAGTCCATCCTCTATGTTTGCATCTTTATTACTGCCCTGCAAACAAGTACCATCTTTCTAGATTCATGCATATGTGTTAATATGCAATATTTGTTTTTCTCTTTCTGAATTACTTCACTCACATGACAGACTCTAGGTCTATCCACGTCAGCACAAATGAAGCAGTTTCATTCCACTGTATAAATGTACACATCTTTTGCATCCATTCATTTGTTGATGAATATTTAGGTTGCTTTCATGTCTTGGCTATTGTAAATATTGCTTCAATGAACATGTTTTTTGAATTATGGTTTTCTCAACGTATATGCCCAGAGTGGGATTGCTATGTTATATTAAGGTAGTTCATCAGCTTCCTGGTTGACTCAGTGATAAAGAATCTGCCTGCAATGCAAGAGATGCAGGAGACATGGGCTTGATCCTTGGGTCAGGAAGACCCCCTGGAGGAGGGCATGGCAACCCACCCAGTATCTTGCCAGGAAACTCCTCTGGACAGAGGAGCCTGGTGGGCTACAGTCCCTAGGGTCACAAAATGTCAGACCCAACTGAAGCAGCTGAGAATGGATGCACATGGTACTTCTATTTTTAATTTTTTAAGGAGCCTCCATATGGTTCTCTATCATGGCTGTATCAATTTATATTCCTGCAAACAGTGCAAGAGGGTTTATTTTCTCCACACCCATTCCAGCACTTATTGCTTATAGATTTCTTTATGATGACCATTTTGACTGGTGTGAGGTGATACTTCATTGTAGTATTGATTTGTATTTTTCTAATAATGAACAATGATGTTTCATATGTTTCTTGGCCATCTGTGTGTCTTCTTGGAGAAATGTCTATTTAGGTCTAACTAGGAGAAGGCAATGGCACCCCCCTCCAGTACTCTTGCCTGGAAAATCCTATGGATGGAGGAGCCTGGTAGGCTGCAGTCCATGGGGTCGCTAAGAGTCGAACACGACTGAGCGACTTCACTTTCACCTTTCACTTTCATGCACTGGAGAAGGAAATGGCAGCCCACTCCAGTGTTCTTGGCTGGAGAATCCCAGGGACGGAGGAGCCTGGTGGGCTGCCATCTCTGGGGTCGCACAGAGTCGGACACGACTGAAGTGACTTAGCAGTAGCAGTAGCAAGAGGAACTAGTCGAGGCTATAGTTTTTCCAGTGGTCATGTGTGGATGTGAGAGTTGGACTGTGAAGAAAGCTGAGCACCAAAGAATTGATACTTTTGAACTGTGGTGTTGGAGAAGACTCTTAAGAGTCCCTTGGACTGCAAGGAGATCCAACCAGTCCATTCTGAAGGAGATCAGCCCTGGGATTTCTTTGGAAGGAATTGTGAAAGAGGAGAGTGAAAAAGTTGGCTTAAAGCTCAACATTCAGAAAACTAAGATCATGGCATCTGATCCCATCACTTCATGGGAAATAGATGGGGAAACAGTGGAAACAGTGTCAGACTTTATTTTGGGGGGCTCCAAAATCACTGCAGATGGTGATTTCAGTCATGAAATTCAAAGACACTTATTCCTTGGAAGGAAAGTTATGACCAACCTATGGAGCATATTAAAAAGCAAAGACATTACTTTGCCAACAAAGGTCCATCTAGTCAAGGCTATGGTTTTTCCAGTGGTCATGTATGGATGTGAGAGTTGGACTGTGAATAAAGCTGAGTGCTGAAGAATTGATGCTTTTGAACTGTGGTGTTAGAGAAGACTCTTGAGAGTCCCTTAGACTACAAGGAGATCCAACCAGTCCATTCTAAAGGAGATCAGTCCTAGGTGTTCTTTGGAAGGAATGATGCTACAGCTGAAACTCCAGTACTTTGGCCTCCTCATGCGAAGTGTTGACTCATTGGAAGAGACTCTGATGCTGGGAGGGATTGGGGGCAGGAGGAGAAGGGGACAACAGAGGATGAGATGGCTGGATGGCATCACCGACTCAATGGACGTGAGTTTGAGTGAACTCCCAGAGTTGGTGATGGACAGGGAGGCCTGGTATGCTGCAATTCATGGAGTTGCAAAGAGTCGGACACGACTGAGCTACTGAACAGAACTGAACTGATTTAGTCTAAATTTAATTTGGTTGTTTGGTTGTTTTTTTGGTTGAACTGCTTGTATATTTTGGAGATTAATTCTTAGTCAGTTGCTTTATTTGCAATTAGTTTCACTTCCCTGGTGGCTCGGCTGGTAAAGAATCCACTTGCAATATGGGAGACCTGGGTTCGATCCCTGGGTTGGGAAGATCCCCTAGAGAAGGGAATCCTTCTCCCCTGGAGAAGGCTACCCTCTTCAGTATTCTGGTCTGGAGACTCCCATGGACTGTACAGTCCATGCAGTTGCAAAGAGTCAAACATGACTGAGTGACTTTCACTTTCACTTTTTCTCCAGTTCTGAGGTTTGTCTTTTCAAATTTTTGTGGTTTCCTTGTTGTACAAAAACTTTTAAGTTTAATTTGGTTTTATTTGTTTGTTTGTTTTTATTTTCACCACTCTAGACGATGGGTCAAAGAGGATCTTGCTGCCATTTATGTCAAAGAGTGTTCTGCCTGTGTTTTCCTCTAACAGTTTTATAGCGTCTGGCCTTACATTTAGGACTTTTTCCATTATGGTTTATTTTTGTTAATGGGGTTAGAAACTGTTTACATTTCATTTTTTTTACATGTAGCTGTTCAGTTTTTCCAGCACCACTCATTGAAGAGGCTGTCTTTTTACTATGGTATTTTCTTGCCCTCTTAGTCAAAGGTTAGGTGACTATAGATGCATGAGTTTTTCTCTGGACTTGCCATATAACCCAAAGCAATCTACACATTCAATACAATCTCTATCAAATTACCAATGGCATTTTTCACTGATCTAGAACAAAAAATTTACAACTTGTATGGAACAACAAAAGACGCCAGATAGACCCCTTGGCAACCTTGAGTAAGAAAAATGGAGCTTAAGGTCGGGCTCCCTGACTTAAGACTATACTACAAAGCTACAGTAATCAAGACAGAATGGTACAGACACAAAAATGGAAATATAGATCAATGAAACAAAATAGAAAGGTCAGAGACAAACTTACAATATATTTTAAAAATACAAATAGCTTATAGACTTTTTTTACTGACTAAATTTTGTGGGTGCTGATTCCTTCAGCCCAGATTTTTTAATCTCACTGATCTTCTTTGTCTCCAGAAATACAGACCCTGCATGTGACTTTGGCAAGTGTGGGAACTGGCTATGTTGCTGCCTCTCAGACCAGTAATTCTGTCCACCACAGTGAACTCCTCCCTACTATCATCAGGTATATGAGTTTATGACTATTCTGCCAGGGTCCACATAGAAGTTTATCAGCTAATTGATGCTTATGCAGGGGATTAAGTGGAGAAGGCAGTGGCACCTCACTCCAGTACTCTTGCCTGGAAAATCCTATGGATGGAGGAGGCTGGTAAGCTTCAGTCCATGGGGTCACAAAGAGTCGGACACGACTGAGCGACTTCACTTTCACTTTTCAATTTCATGCATTGGAGAAGAAAATGGCAACCCACTCCAGTGTTCTTGCCTGGAGAATCCCAGGGATGGCAGAGCCTGGTGGGCTGCTGTCTATGGAATCGAACAGAGTCAGACACGACTGAAGCGATTTAGCAGCAGCAGCAGAAGCAGGGGAATAATTATAACAAGGTCTGTTAATTACAAAGCAAGTGTTAGTATTTGTAATAGTAATAGTATCTTAAAAACAATTATAATCAAAGTTTATTGAAATTGTTGACTTTGTGCCAAGTACTATGCTAAACTTCAACGCATCCTCTCATTAAGTTTTTAGAACTTTTGTCAACTAGGTGCAATGTATAACACTGTTTAAAGGCTAACACACCTTGACTTTGACAAAGACAACTAGTAAAACACAGAGCATATCACAAAAGCAAGTGTTTATCATCGTGCTCATGATTTAATACTGTAGGGGTTTTTGGTTCCAAAGTAAAGGCAAAATGCACGTTAAGTTGCTTCAGCCATGTCCAGCTCTTTGCGACCCTGTGGATTGTAGCCCGCCAGCCTCCTCTGTCCATGGGATTTCCCAGGCAAGAATGCTGGAGTGGGTTGCCATGCCCTCCTCCAGGAGATCTTCCTGATCCCGGGTTCAAACCCTAGTCTCTTTGGTGCCAGGTGGCACCAAAGGCAAAATGATAGATCATAAATTAAAGTCTAGAATTTTACTGGATTATTATGTATTATCATTTACCCATCAGAGCAAAAGCTTCGGGATTAGATATGATGGCTAGTAGGTGTGGGGCAGTACTGACTCCCCTGCTGATGATCCTAATGGTAATCTACCCTTCCTGCCCTGGATCATCTGTGAAGTCTTTCCCATAATTGCTGGTCTTCTCATTCTTCTCCTGCCTGAAACTAGAAATCTGCCTCCGCCTGATGCCATCCAGGATGTGGAAAATAAGTGAGTAAATCTTCTAGCCGCCCCTTTGAAGGGACCGTGTGTTCTGGATCTATGGGTGAGAAAAGGCAACACACTGCGTGGGTCCCTCAGATCCCTGGGGAGGCTGAGCCTTGCCTGGGATATGCCCATCTCTGCCTACTGCCTTCACGAGGGGCAAGGTCATTTCTATCCATTATGAGGTGTAGTCTATACTTCAGAGATCCCCTCTGCCCTGTTTTCATTGGTTACTTTAGTGCTGAAGAGCAGATTGTGAGGGAACATCCTACCTGCCCTCATGAGAGACACACATTCCTGATAGTGTTTCATGGTCTTCCAATCCATAAGAGTTAAAGTCTTTCTTTGAAAAAATATTAGAGAGATAAATCTTGCATTGGTGCCTATAAGATTGGGCAATTTTGCTGCCATAAATAATGGAACTATTGAGGATAAGGAAAATAAGAAACTGGTAAAGATATCTGTTTATAAGAAAAATGCTCAGTCACTCAGTCATGTCTGACTCTTTGCGACACCATGGATTGTAGCCTGCCAGACTCCTCTGCCCATGTATTTTTCTACACAAGAATACTGACGTGGGTTGCCATTTCCTATTCCAAGGGGTCTTTCAGCCCCAGGAAATGAATCCACATTTCCTGCATCTCCTGCATTTGCAGGCAGAGTTTTTACCACTGTGCCACCTAGGAAGCCCATTATTAGCCTAGGGTTTCCATAATGAAGTTCCACAAACTAAGTTACTTCAACAACAAAAACTTGTCTCACAGTTAAATAGGCTGGAAGTGTGAGCTCAAGTTATTGGCAGGGCCATCCCTGTTCATAGGCTTTAAGGAAGGATCTGTTTCAGGTCTCTCCTACCTCCCAGTAGTTCCTTGGCTTGTGGCAGCATAACTTCAATAATCACATAGCATCTCCCAGGCACATCACTGTGTCCAAATGTTTCCTTTGAATAAGGACTCCAGTCTTATTGGACTAGGAGCCCACCCTACTCCTATATGACCTCATCTTCATTCATTTTATTTGTAACTTCCTTGGGCTTCCCTGGTGGCTCAGAGGTTAAAGCGTCTGCCTCCAATGCGGGAGACCCAGGTTCGATCCCTGGGTTGGGAAGATCCCCTGGAGAAGGAAATGGCAATCCACTCCAGTATTCTTGCCTGGAGAATCCCACGGACGGAGAAGCCTAGTAGGTTACAGTCCACGGGGTCGCAAAAAGTCGGACACGACTGAGCGACTTCACCTTTGTCTTAATATGATAATCTCACATTCTGAGATACTGAGAGTTATGACTTCAAAACATGAATTTTAGGAGAGACACAATTCACCCCATAACAAATGGGGAGTTCTCTTAGGATTTTCACTTCACCTCTTGCCTTTCCTCTGTCACTGGCCAGACCTCTAAAGAGACCAAATGAGGGTAGCAATTTTCAAACTTTCAAGGGTCTGCACAATCAGCAGAGCCTATTCCAAAGTAAGTGTCAAGTCCATAGATTTTATTGAATTAAAAAAGATTATGGGGAGAATCAGTTTGTACCTGTGCATGGAAGGCACACAAACATTTTTCTTTTTTTAGTGTTTGTTTCCATTTGCTAGTTGGTTGGTGACTGATTGTTTCTGTTTTGTTTTTCCAGCCAAAAAGTCGCAAAAAATGTAAATTAAAAGTTTTCTCCATAAAAGTCACAAAGTTTTAAAGGGATTACATGAGCTGACTGGTGAGAAAATGAAAAATGTGAAGAAAAAATAGGAATTTTCCTTTTTATTTACACACTAGCAAGAAAACATAGTGGAAAATGAATCTCACTTACAATCATGGCATTAATTTTCACTTAAACATATACTTCGTTGGAATATGTAATTCCATGAAGAATTCTTTCTGGGGAAAGTAGTTGAAAAAGTTTTTAATTTATCAGTCAATTTTTAATAGACAAGATGACTCAGAAAGAAAGATACATAATGGAATTAGGATGTGACTTGATGTATGGAGCAGCATATGATGAACTCTAAAAAAATGAGCAAAAATCAGAACACTATAGCATATGCAACTGGACATCGAAAGTAATCCAGAAACAGATACCCAATGTGCATATGCTTAACATGATGCATTTGAAATCATAAATCACCTGCAAAAAAAAAAAAGATTATATAATCTTTGAAAATGCATTCATTGAAATGATAACAATGGTGACATTTAACATTTTAATGGTGGGATTTTAAGTGATTATTACTTTCTCTTTGAAATTTTCTCTTTTCATATTTTCAGCATCAGCGTATATGATTTTAGTACTTTAAGACATCAAAATTGACAGATAAGCAACTTCAAAATGTATATATATTTAACAAAATCGCTACAAATTTAAAAACTATATTCCCAATCTCCCAAATTATCCCTTCCCTCTTTTCTCCTCTGGTTACCATAACATTGTTTTCTACATCTGTGACTCAATTTCTGTTTTGTAAGTGAGTTAATATACACACTACCATGGAGACAAGGGTTTGATCCTTGGGTTGGAAGATCTCCTGGAGAAGGGCATGGCAACCCACTCCAGTATTCTTGCCTGGAGAATGCCCATGAACAGAGGAGCCTGGAAGGCTACAGTACATGGGGTCGCAGAGTCAGACACAACTCAGTGGCTAAGCACAGCACACGTATATAAAACAGATAACTAATAATGACCTACTATATTCACGACCCAGATAATCATGATGATGTGATCACTAATCTAGAGCCAGACATCTTGGAATGTGAAGTCAAGTGGGCCTTAGAAAGCATCACTACGAACAAAGCTAGTGGAGGTGATGGAATTCCAGTTGAGCTGTTTCAAATCCTGAAAGATGATGCTGTGAAAGTGCTGCACTCAATATGCCAGCAAATTTGGAAAACTCAGCAGTGGCCACAGGACTGGAAAAGGTCAGTTTTCATTCCAATTCCAAAGAAAGGCAATGCCAAAGAATGCTCCAACTACCGCACAATTGCACTCATCTCACATGCTAGTAAAGTAATGCTCAAAAT
>SJYT01021829.1:86844-185340 GCA_006410635.1 Cephalophus harveyi | reverse complement strand
TATATATATATATATATATATATATATACACATATGATTGATTCACTCTGATGTACAGCACAAAGTAACAAAACACTGTAAATCAACTATACTCAAGTAAAAAAGTTTAAAATAATTAAGTGTATGATTCAAGAGAAAAAAACTATATTTCAAGCTTCATGGCTAGTTCGTATAAAAGAAGTTAACAGCAACTTAAGACAGATCCAGTTTGAAATATAACTTTTCACTTTAAAAACAATAAACTCAAGAGTACTAATAATTCTCTTTGCGGGTGAGGGTGATGCTGCAATGAACATTCATATATGTAACAACATGGTGCAATTTAAAAAAGCAAACACGCTCTAAAGCTGCCAGAAACAGTTGGCATTATGTTGAGTTTTAATCAACTTTTAGTTCAGCACACACTTGTCAAGCAAACATAGCATACAAAAGACTTGACTTTTCCCTGTGGATACAGAGATTTGATGAGACAAAAAGCATAAAATCAGAACTATTAGGTAGTCCACAAATGCAGCCTGGGTGTCACATTTTGCTTTACTACAAGTCTCTGATTTTAACTTGAAGGCTCAAAGCTCTCCAAGTTGGAAGGATTCCAAAATTATTTGAGTGTATATATCTCAAAATCTCTCCTTTGTGATATCTTTATACAAAGTCAACATTATGGGTTAGGGATCAAAGAGGGGGCTTTCATTTTTCTGTTGGGAGTCCTCTCTCTTGTCCCATAACCCAATCTTGGGAAGAATTTCTCTTTTCTCAAATCATGATTGAAGCTGGAAAAGAGACTACCTGTGTCCCCATCACCTGGGAGCAGAGTTTCCTGGAGTCTAAAACAATTCTGGGAAATTTAAACTTCATATCTGATTTCTTAGGACCAAGAGAAAGTATAAGGATTCAGGAAAGCAAACATGCACCGTCAGAAATGGAACAAAGCTTCCCACTGGGTAGGGGGTGGTGGGTCTACATTTTACCCAGAAGTCATCTAAGGAACAGGAGTGCACTTTAATGATCTACCACACCCAGAGATGTGAGATAGTAATGGATGTGAGAGTTGTACCATAAGGAAGGCAAAATGCCAAAGAACTGATGTTTTCGAACTGTGGCGCTGGTGAAGACTCTTGAGAGATCCTTAGACAACAAGGAGATCCAACCAGTCAATCCTAAAAGAAAACAACTTTGAATACTCATTGGAAGGACTGAAGCTCAAGCTGAAGCTCTAATACTTTGGCCACCCAATGTGAAGAGCTGCTCATTGGAAAAGACCCTGATGCTGGGAAAGATTGAAGGCAGGAGGAGAAGTGGGCGACAGAGAATAAGGCGGTTGGATAGCATCATCAATTCAATGGACATGATTTTGAGCAAACTCCAGGAGATGGTGAGGGACAGGAAGGCCCAAGGTGCTGCACTCCATGGTGTCCCAAAGAGTCAGACACAACTTGGTGACTGAACAACACCCAGAGAGAACTAGACTTAGACATTACAGCAGAAGAAGCATCATGCTGCTGCTGCTGCTAAGTCGCTTCAGTTGTGTCCGACTCTGTGCAGCCCCGTAGATGGCAGCCCACCAGGCTCCCCCATCCCTGGGATTCTCCAGGCAAGAACACTGGAGTGGGTTGCCATTTCCTTCTCCAATGCGTGAAAGTGAAAAGTGAAAGTGAAGTCGCTCAGTCGTGTCCAACCCTCAGCAACTCCATGGGCTGCAGGCTTCCAGGTTCCTCCGTCCATGGGATTTTCCAGTCAAGAGTACTGGAATAGGGTGCCATTGCCTTCTCCGAAACATCATAGATCACAGCAATTATAACCACATCCTCTCTTGAACATTATCTCTGCCTTTTCTTCCACTTTGACTGTGTAGAATTCAGAAACATAAGTCTCTATCTTAGTGAATACTGAAAAGGTGGAAAAGCACAATGCAGTGAAAAGCAAAAGCAGTCTACTAGGATATTCCTAGGATGAGATAAAATGTATAATTCAGTAATTACTTTTTTAAGCTTGGCAGTAGTAGACTGTCCTTGTGCTTTCTGTGCATTTGAGTCTTCAAAAATTGTAGAATTGTATTTATTTTTTAATATAAATTTATTTATTTTAATTGGAGGTTAATTACTTTACAACATTGTATTATACACAACTTGGTGACTGAACAACACCCAGAGAGAACTAGACTTAGACATTACAGCAGAAGAAGCATCATGCTGCTGCTGCTGCTAAGTCGCTTCAGTTGTGTCCGACTCTGTGCAGCCCCGTAGATGGCAGCCCACCAGGCTCCCCCATCCCTGGGATTCTCCAGGCAAGAACACTGGAGTGGGTTGCCATTTCCTTCTCCAATGCGTGAAAGTGAAAAGTGAAAGTGAAGTCGCTCAGTCGTGTCCAACCCTCAGCAACTCCATGGGCTGCAGGCTTCCAGGTTCCTCCGTCCATGGGATTTTCCAGTCAAGAGTACTGGAATAGGGTGCCATTGCCTTCTCCGAAACATCATAGATCACAGCAATTATAACCACATCCTCTCTTGAACATTATCTCTGCCTTTTCTTCCACTTTGACTGTGTAGAATTCAGAAACATAAGTCTCTATCTTAGTGAATACTGAAAAGGTGGAAAAGCACAATGCAGTGAAAAGCAAAAGCAGTCTACTAGGATATTCCTAGGATGAGATAAAATGTATAATTCAGTAATTACTTTTTTAAGCTTGGCAGTAGTAGACTGTCCTTGTGCTTTCTGTGCATTTGAGTCTTCAAAAATTGTAGAATTGTATTTATTTTTTAATATAAATTTATTTATTTTAATTGGAGGTTAATTACTTTACAACATTGTATTAGTTTTGCCATACATCAACATGAATCTGCCACAGGTATACACGTGTTCCCCATCCTGAATCCCCCTCTCTCCTCCCTCCCTATACCATCCCTCTGGGTCGTCCCAGTGCCCCAGCCTCAAGCATCCAGTATCATGCATCGAACCTGGACTGGCGATTCGTTTCATGTATGATATTATACATGTTTCAGCGCCATTCTCCCAAATCATCCCACCCTTGCCCTCTCCCACAGAGTCCAAAAGACTGTTCTATACATCTGTGTCTCTTTTGCTATCTCGCATACAGGGTTATCATTACCATCTTCCTAAATTACATATATATGTGTTAGTATACTGTATTGGTGTTTTTCTTTCTGGCTTACTTCACTCTGTATAATCGGCTCCAGTTTCATCCACCTCATCAGAATTGATTCAAATGTATTCTTTTTAATGACTGAGTAATACTCCATTGTGTATATGTACCACAGCTTTCTTATCCATTCATCTGTAGAATTGTATTTAAAGTTTCTCTATCTGACTGTACCAAAGTACCCCCTCATGAGATAATGAACGAGATTTACTACAGAAGCTCTTATGCTAGCTCACATAATCTGTATACAAATTGGAAGCAAATAAAATCCACCAATATCAAAGTACTTAAAGAAACTGCAGTGTATTCATCTAATGGAAAATAAAATAATAGAGAGGAGAACATCCCACTGCTACAGGCAACAGAATGGATGATTCTTCATGAATGGGCATGAGGAAAGGAGGCTGTCACAGAACCCTTTGATCATTTATTTGAAGGTCAAAATCAGACTAAACTTCAGTATAGCAATGGAGATCAGAACAGTGCACAGGACAGGGAAGTGAGGAAACGAGAGTGAGGCTGTGGTGGTGGCAGTTATTAGTGTTCTACAGGATATAAATGAGGGATCTTCTGGGGAATTCAGATTTTTCTATCTTGACCAAGACCTTGGTCATATTTTAACTGCTGAAATACTCATTTATCTGTATATAATCTGAATCTATTCATGCTTTCCTGTGCAAGATTGGCTTCAACTAAAATTCAAAGAAAACTAGAGAAAATTAGAGGCCAAAATCTGTACTTTTAAAAAAATTAATTAATTTTAATTGGAGGCTAATTACTTTACAATATGTAGAAGTATGTGTCATACATTGACATGAATCAGCCATAGGTGTACATGTGTTCCCCATCCTGAACCTCCCTCCCACATCTCTCCCCATCCCATCCCTCAGTGTCATCCCAGTGCACCAGCCCTGAGCACCCTGTCTCATGCATCGAACCTGGACTGGCAATCTGTTTCACATATGATAATATACATGTTTCAATTCTCTCAAATCATCCCAACCTCACATTCTCCCACAGAGTGCAAAAGTCTGTTCTTTATATCTGTGTCTCTTTTGCTGTCTCGAATATAGGATTCTTGTTACCATCTTTCTAAATTCCATATATATGTGTTAATATACTACATTGATATTTTTCTTTCTGACTCAGTTCACTCTGTATAATAGGCTCCAGTTTCATCCACCTCATTAGAACTGATTCAAATGCAATTTTTAAATAGCTGAGTAATATTCCATTGTGTATATGTACCACAGTTTTCTTATCCATTCATCTGCTGATGAACATCTAGGTTGCTTCCATGTCCTGGCTATTGTAAACAGTGCTGAGATGAACATTGTGGTGCACGTGTCTCTTTAAATTTTGGTTTCCTTGCTGTGGGATTTTGGTATCCCAGCAGTGGGATTCTTGGTCGTACGGCAGTTCCGTTTCCAGTTTTTTAAGGAATAGCCACACTGTTCTCCATAGTGGCTATACTAGTTTGCATTCCCACCAGCAGTGTAAGACGGTCCTTTTCTCCATACCCTCTCCAGCATTTATTGTTTGTAGGCTTTTTGATAGCAGCCATTCTGATTGGAGTGAGACGGGTACCTCATTGTGGTTTTGATTTGCATTTCTCTGATAATGAGTGATGCTGAACATCTTTTCATGTGTTAGCCATCTGTATGTCTTCTTTGGAGAAATGTCTGTTTAGTTCTTTGGCCCATTTTTTGATTGGGTCATTTATTTTTCTGTAATTGAGCTACAGGAACTGCCTGTATATTTTTGAGATTAATTTTCTGTAACTTGCTTCATTTGCTATTATTTTCTCCCATTCTGAAGGCTGTCTTTTCACCTTGCTCATAGTTTCCTTCATTGTGCAAAAGCTTTTAAGTTTAATTAGGCCCCGTTTGTTTATTTTTGCTTTTATTTCCATTACTCTGGGAGGTGGGTCGTAGAGGATCCTGCTGTGGCTTATGTAGGAGAGTGTTTTGCCTATGTTTTCCTCTAGGAGTTTTATAGTTTCTGGTCTTACATTTAGATCTTTAATCCATTTTGAGTTTATTTTTGTGTATGGTGTTAGAAAGTGTTCTAGTTTTATTCTTTTACAAGTGGTTGACCAGTTTTCCCAGCACCACTTGTTAAAGAGATTGTCTTTTCTCCATTGTATATTCTTGCCTCCTTTGTCAAAGATAAGGTGTCCATGGGTGCGTGGATTTGTCTCTGGGCTTTCAGTTTTGTTCCATTGATATATATTTCTGTCTTTGTGCCAGTACCATACTGTCTTGATGACTGTGGCTTTGTAATATAGTCTGAAGTCAGGCAGGTTGATTCCTCCAGTTCCATTCTTCTTTCTCAAGACTGCTTTGGCTATTTGAGGTCTTTCTTTTGTATTTCACAATACAAATCTTGAAATTATTTGTTCTAGTTCTCTGAAAAATACCATTGGTAGCTTGATAGGGATTGCATTGAATCTATAGATTGCTTTGGGTAGTATACTCATTTTCACTATATTGATTCTTCCGATCCATGAACACGGTATATTTCTCCATCTATTAGTGTCCTCTTTGATTTCTTTCATCAGTGTTTTATAGTTTTCTATATATAGGTCTTTAGTTTCTTTAGGTAGATATATTCCTAAGTATTTTATTCTTTTCGTTGCAATGGTGAATGGAATTGTTTCCTTAATTTCTTTTTCTACTTTCTCATTATTAGTGTATAGGAATGCAAGGGATTTCTGTCTGTTGATTTTATATCCTGCAACTTTACTATATTCATTGATTAGCTCTAGTAATTTTCTGGTGGAGTCTTTAGGATTTTCTATGTAGAGGATCATGTCATCTGCAAACAGTGAGAGTTTTACTTCTTCTTTTCCAATTTGGATTCCTTTTATTTCTTTTTCTGCTCTGATTGCTGTGGCCAAAACTTCCAAAACTATGTTGAATAGCAGTGGTGAGAGTGGGCACCCTTGTCTTGTTCCTGACTTTAGGGGAAATATTTTCAATTTTTCACCATTGAGGATAATGTTTGCTGTGGGTTTGTCATATATGGCTTTTATTATGTTGAGGTATGTTCCTTCTATTCCTGCTTTCTGGAGAGATTTTATCATAAATGGATGTTGAATTTTGTCAAAGGCTTTCTCTGCATCTATTGAGATAACCATATGGTTTTTATCTTTCACTTTGTTAATATGGTATATTACATTGATTTGTGAATAACAAAGAATATTTGCACCCCTGGGATAAAGCCCACTTGGTCACCATGCATGAGCTTTTTAATATGTTGTTGGAGTCTGTTTGCTAGAATTTTGTTAAGGATTTTTGCATCTATGTTCATCAGAGATATTGGCCTGTAGTTTTCTTTTTTTGTGTGGTATCTTTGTCTGGTTTTGGTATTAGGGTGATGGTGCCCTCATAAAATGAGTTTGGCAGTTTATCTTCCTCTGCAATTTTCTGGAAGAGTTTGAGTAGGATAGGTGTTAGCTCTTCTCTAAATTTTTGGTAGAATTCACCTGTGAAGCCATCTGGTCCTGGGCTTTTGTTTGTTGGAAGATTTCTGATTACAGTTTTGATTTATGTGCTTGTGATGGGTCTGTTAAGATTGTCTATTTCTTCCTGGTTCAGTTTTGGAAAGTTGTACTTTTCTAAGAATTTGTCCATTTCTTCCAAGTTGTCCATTTTATTGACATATAGTTGCTGATAGTAGTCTCTTATGATCCTTTGTATTTCTGTGTTGTCGTGTTTTCTCCATTTTCATTTCTAATTTTGTTGATTTGATTTTTCTCCCTTTTTTCCTTGATGAGTCTGGCTAATGGTTTGTCTATTTTATTTATCTTCTCAAAGAAACAGCTTTTAGTTTTGTTGATTTTTGCTATAGTCGCCTTTGTTTCTTTTTCATTTATTTCTACCCTAATTTTTAAGATTTCTTTCCTTCTACTAACCCTGGGGTTCTTCATTTCTTCTTTTTCTAGTTGATTTAGGTGTAGAGTTAGGTTATTTCTTTGATTTTTCTCTTGTTTCTTGAGGTAAGCTTGTATTGCTATGCATCGTCCCCTTAGTACTGATTTTACTGAATCTCATAGGTTTGGGGTTGTTGTGTTTTCATTTTCGTTTAGTTCTATGCAGATTTTTATTTTTTCTATGATTTGTTGGTTATTCAGAGGTGTGTTGTTTAGCCTCCATATGTTTGTATTTTTAATAGATTTTTTTTCCCCCTGTAGTTGACATCTAATCTTACCACATTGTGATCAGAAAAGATGCTTGGAATTATTTCAAGTTTTTTTGAACTTAC
The DNA here is from genome assembly GCA_006410635.1 of Cephalophus harveyi. NCBI lineage: Eukaryota > Metazoa > Chordata > Mammalia > Artiodactyla > Bovidae > Cephalophus > Cephalophus harveyi. The sequence goes on along the minus strand of SJYT01021829.1, from coordinate 177,918 downwards.
CAAGGCTAGATTTATGGCCCAAGATGTGATCTATACTGGAGAAGCTTCCATGGGCACTTGAGAAAAAGGTAAGATTCATTGTTTGGGGGTGAAATGTCCTATAGATATCCATTAGGTCTAACTGGTCCATTGTATCATTTAAAATTTGTGTTTCCTTGCTAATTTTCTGCTTAGTTGATCTATCCATAGGTGTGAGTGGGATATTAAAATCTTCCACTATTATTGTGTTACTGTTAATTTCCCCTTTCATACTTGTTAGCATTTGCCTTACATATTGCGGTGCTCCTATGTTGGGTCCATATATAATTGTCATATCTTCTTCTTGGATTGTTCCTTTGATCATTATGTAGTGTGCTTCTTTGTCTCTTTTCACAGCCTTTATTTCAAAGTCTATTTTATCTGATATGAGTATTGCTACTCCTGCTTTCTTTTGGTCTCCATTTGCGTGAACTATCTTTTTCCAGCCCTTCACTTTCAGTCTGTAAGTGTCCCTTGTTTTGAGGTGGGTCTCTTGTAAACAGCATATATAGGGGTCTTGTTTTTGTATCCATTCAGCCAATCTTTGTCTTTTGGTTAGGGCATTCAACCCCTTTACATTTAAGGTAATTATTGATAAGTATGATCCCATTGCCATTTATTTTGTTGTTTTGGGTTCAAGTTTATATACCTTTTCTGTGTTTCCTGTCTAGAGAAGATCCTTTAGCATTTGTTGAAAAGCTTGTTTGGTGGTGCTGAAACCTCTGAGCTTTTGCTTGTCTGTAAAGCTTTTGATTTCTTCTTCATATTTGAATGAGATCCTTGCTGGGTATAGTAATCTGGGCTGTAGGTTTTTCTCTTTCATCACTTTAAGTATGTCCTGCCATTCCCTTGTGGCCTGAAGAGTTACTATTGAAAGGTTAGCTGTTATCCTTATAGGGATCCCCTTCTGTGTTATTTGTTGCTTTTCCCTTGTTGCTTTTAATATTTGTTCTTTGTGTTTGATCTTTGTTAATTTGATTAATATGTGTCTTGGGGTGTCTTGCCTTGGGTTTATCCTGTTTGGGACTCTCTGGGCTTCTCGGACTTGGGTGGCTATTTCCTTCCTCATTTTAGAGAAGTTTTCAACTATTATCTCCTCAAGTATTTTCTCTTAGCCTTTCTTTTTGTCTTCTTCTGGGACTCCTATGATTCGAATGTTGGGGCATTTAACATTGTCCCAGAGGTCTCTGAGGTTGTCCTCATTTCTTTTAATTCTTTTTTCCTCTGTTTCATTTATTTCCACCATTCTATCTTTCACCTCACTTATCCTATCTTCTGCCTCAGTTATTCTACTTTGGTTCCCTCCAGAGTGCTTTTGATCTCAAATATCCCATTATTCCTTTTGGACTGACTCTTTTTTATTTCTTCTAGGTCCTTGTTAAACATTTCTTGCATCTTCTCAGTCTTTGTCTCCAGTCTATTTATCTGTAACTCTATTTTGTTTTCAAGATTTTGAATCATTTTTACTATCATTATTCTGAATTCTTTTTCAGATAGACTCCCTATCTCCTCCTCTTTTGTTTGATTTGGTGGGTAATTATCATGTTCCTTTACCTGCTGAATATTTCCCTGCCTTTTCATTTTGTTTAGATTTCTGTGTTTGGGGTAATCTTCTGTGTGCTGGAAGTTTGTGGTTCCTCTTTATTGTGGAGGTTCCTCCCTGTGGGTGGGGTTGGATGAGTGGCTTGTCAAGGTTTCCTGGTTAGGGAAGCTTCTGTCAGTGTTCTGGTGGGTAGAGCTGGATCTCTTCTCTCTGAAGTGCAATGAAGTGTCCAGTAGCGAGTTTTGAGGTGTCTATGGGTTTGGTGTAACTTTTGGCCACCTGTATTTTAATGCTCAAGGTTATGTTCCTGCGTTGTTGGAGAATTAGCTTGGTATAAATGGCAATCCACTCCAATGTTCTTGCCTGGAGAATCTCAGGGACGGGGGAGCCTGGTGGGCTGCCATCTATGGAGTTGCACAGAGTTGGACACAACTGAAGCGACTTAGCAGCAGCAGTAGCAGCAGCAGTCTTGCTCTGAATCTTGTTGGCTCTTGGGTGGAGCTTGGTTTCAGTGTAGGTATGGAGGCTTTTGGATGAGCTTTTGTAGATTAATGTCCCCTGGAGTCAGGCGTTTTCTGGAGTTCTCAAGTTTCAAGTTTAAGCCTCCTGCCTCTGGCTTTCAGTCTTATTCTTACAGTAGCCTCAAGACTTCTCCATCTATACAACATTGATGATAAAACATCTAGGTTAATGGTGAAAAGATTCTGCACAGTGAGGGACACCCAGAGAAGTTCACGGAGTTACAAGGAGAAGAAAAGAGGGAGGAGGGAGATAGAGGTGACCAGGAGGAGAAGAAGGAGAATCAAAAGGAGCAAGAGCAGTCTAGCCACTAATCAATTCCCTATGTGCTCTCCACAGTCTGAAACACTCAGAGAGGTTCATGGAGTTACATAGAGAAGGGAAGGGGGAAGAAGGAGATAGAGGTGACCAGGAGGAGAAGAGGGGGGATCAAAAGGAAAGAGACAAATCTAGCCAGTAATCAGTTCCCTAAGTGTTCTCCACACCCTGGAACACCCAAAGAGATTCACAGAGTTAGGTAGAGAAGAGAAGGAAGGAGGAGATAGAGGTGACCTAGGGGAGAGAAAGGAGAGTCAAAAGAGGGAGAGAGCAATCAAGCCAGTGATCACACTCCTAAGTAAAAATTACTGAATATTAGATTCTTAAAGGTACAAAATTGATAACAAATACCAAAAAGCAAAGATTAAAAATCTAAAGTAGAGGTTAGACTCTCAAAAATACAATATTAAAAAAAAATCACAAAAATTATAAATATATATGTGTGTATGTGAAATTTGCTTTAAAATGGGGGGGTTTGCAAGATAATAGTAGGTTATAAAAAAGTAAATTAAAGAAGTAATAAAGAACTTAAAAATAATTTTTTTAATTAAAAGATGATAATAGTAAAATATATCTAGGAATTTCTCTGGAGCTGTTGAGGGTAGTGTGGGGTCAGTTCAGTTTCAGATAGTTCCTTGTTCCAGTTTATACTTCTTCTCAAGGTCTATAGGCCCCTTCCAATGTAGTCGATGCTAACTACAGGGTTTTAATATGTTGCACCTGTCACTTCCAAAGCAGTTCTCTATTCTTTGTTTATTTTGGCTTCTTCTGTTTGCAAGTCTCTTCAGTGTCTAATTTCCACCCTGACACAAGGGGGCAAAGGTGGTTACTTATGCAGGCTCACTTGTTCAGTTGTGTTGTGGGAGGGAGGAACACTGCAAACAAATATCACTGGCATGTGTGGGGAGTGCTCATAGTGTCTGGGCCATGTTGGGTTTGCCCCTGCTTATGGTGTGTGTTCTTTCCTGGTCTACACTGCTCAGGCTCCAGGTTGTTCTGCAGGGGGACTCTTCAAAGCAGGCCCTGGGTTGCATGCACTTCCCAGGTCTAAACTGCTCCGGTTCAGGTTCTCAGGTACTCCACAAAGGCACAGACTTGGTTCAGTGTGCGTTTTGTGCCCCTCCCAGGTCACAGCAGCTCAGGTGACCAGGTGTTGGGCAGGTGCACTGTCCCAGGTGGGCTTGGCATCTTAATCACCTCCCCGGTCCCAGCCGCTTGGTTTCCTGGGTGCGCAGCAAGAGCACCATCTCAGGTGTGCTGTGTATCTCCTCTGGGTAGCTGATCTCTGGCTGCAACCCTCCTGGCAGATGTCAACCATCCAGGATCCCAGGAAGACTTGGTTAGCAACTAGGAGCCTGCTCACAGTTCTGTGGAGGATGCCATCTCTGGGGCCAAGATTGCCCCTCGCCTTCCGGCTCTGGCTGTCTCCAGCCTGCCTCTCTGCCTCCAATGTGGGGAGGGTCAGAGTGCAGTTGGCTAGCTCTCCTCTGGTATTCGCTCAATCCTTTGTTCTGTGAGCAGGCCAGGCTAGGCCTTAGGTTAGAGCTTTTCACAGGAAAGTTCTCTCTCTCTCTCTCTTTTTCTCTCTCTGGCTATCCTACAGTATGGGTTGTTTTCTCATATTAGCTCCCTCAGATTGTCTTCAGGGCATTCAGGCCTGGTCCTTACCCTAAGAATGCAACCCGTGCCTCCCTGTTCACCCCCCACTGCTAGCAGGAGGGAGCATCTGGGCTACTTCTCCTCTGAGAGTTGCAGTTAGGCGCATAATCTGTGGGGTTGTGTTGCCCTCTGAAATTCCAAAACTCCCCACAGACCCACTAGTGCGAGAGTTTCCTGGTATTTGGAAACTTCTCCTCCTTCACAACTCCCTCCCTGGGATGGGTCTCTGTCCCTATCTCTTTTGTCTCTCTTTTTGTCTTTTATATTTTGTCCTACCTACTTTCGATGAGAATGGGCTGCCTTTCTGGGTGCCTGGTGTCCTCCACCAGCATTCAGAAGTTGCTTTGTGGAATTTGCTCAGCATTCAAATGATCTTTTGATGACTATTTCAGGGAAAAAGTGATCTCCCCATCCTATTCCTCCGCCATCTTAGGACCACCCCAAAATCTGTACTTTGAGGGAAGTTCTCAACATCAGTCTCCAGTGAAGAGCCTGACAGTGTGATATGACAAAACCAACTCTACACAATGTAATCAGTCCCATATGAGTCTTATTTATTCATCTTTTATCTTGAAATCAGTGCCTGTCTCTCACAACACTGTTATAACCTTTGAAATAAATAGATTCATGTCCCCACTCTTTGAAAGCAGTCATGTACTCTGTGAACTCACCTCACAAAGGACAGGAGACAGATCCTTTTACAAAGGTTGGGTGTGCAGAACAAATCAAGCAGTAGTTTTGGTCTGTGCTATCTCTAGCTCCTCCTGCATGATCACTGTCAAACCCTTTAACAACAAGAAATATATATCATTTGCCAGCATAGTGCCAGGTATTGTGATGAGCGCTGGCACCCAACAGGGCAAGAGAGATACATTACTTTTCTTTCTAGTATAACATATTATACATGCAAGAACAGGTATGATATGAAAGATGATGTAGGGAGCTAGGGAGACACAAGGAAATTATATAGCAACACTAATACTTTGAAAATGAGGCCAAAGAGGGGTACAGAGAATCCAGGACAGCACATTTACTGGAGATTCACATCAGGAACTGAGCTAAATGAAGTAGTATTTTCACAATATGCAAAACTTCTTTTCTATGAGACAGACATGACAGAGAAGGAACTGAGTTTATATTCTCAACTGAATGTCCCTGTTTTTAATAGCAAAGTAGTTTGTCTATCTCAATAAGAAGAAAGCAGGTTGCCGTTTGTCTTCCCTCCAACCCAATAACCACTTCCTTTTCCTGTTCACCTCCATATTCTGGGTTATTTCAGCATTCTTTACTCCATGTCTCTGTGCAAACTGTTATGTTCCTTTAAGCCCTTGAGTGGTTTATTGCTGATAATCAGTAATATCAATACTGACCAAGCAGATTCTACTAACCACCTGATGAAAGAATTACACATAAATGCAGTCAACTGTCTCTTGCTTATTTGTCACATGATTTTTGACAACACATTTTTTTGCCTTTTATCTATATTCCACCACTTCACTTGTTGGGTCAAAAATACCAACTCATGTTCTGTTATACAAATTCTAGGAAAATATGAATACTTAAAACATGTACTGTAAACAAGGGATCACAGACTTTGGAGTCAAACTGCTCTCTGTTTATTCACCAGGAAATTTTCCAAGAAACTTCAAAGTTTAAACCTGAGAGTCACTCACGAGCATGATTTCCTCCCAAAGCTTGGCATGTGCTCTAGCAATTTTGTGCACATAGTGTATATTTATAGCACATATTCTAAAAAAATAGAACAAAGTCCTTAAATATTATAAGCTCAAACACCAGCAAGTATTGTAAGTACTTCTGCCACTTCCAGGGATCTTGGTAGCTGAATACAGGAATGAGTCACTGATTGTGTTGGTCAAAAAGTTTGTTCAGGATTTTCAGTAACATTTGACAGACAAAAAAAACTTTTTGTCCAACACAATACACTGCCTCATTTTCTCATTGATAAAGTACAGAAAGGGACTTCTCTGGCAGTCCAGTTGTTAAGATATCAACTCCCAAAGTAAAGGGAGGCAGATTCCATCCCTGGTCAGGGAGCTAAGATCCCAGATGCCTGGCAGCCAGAAAACCAAAACATAACACAGGAGCAGTATTGTAACAAATTCAATAAAGACTTTTTAAAAATGGTCCATAGTAAAAAAAATAAATAAGAGGGGACAATAATTTTTAATGATTAAAGGGGAAAATCTACAACCAAGAATACTCTAACTAGCAAGACTTTCAATCAGATTAGGCAGAGAAATAAAAATTGGCAGACAAGCAAAAACTAAGTGAATTCAGCACTGTCAAACTATCATACAAAAATTCTAAAGGAACTTCTCTAGGTAAGAGATGTTTTGAAGAGGCAACTAGATATAAGAAAATCACAAAAGGAAAAGTTCACAAGTAAAGGCAAACATAAACTATAAGAAATCATCATACAAATATGATATCAAAACCAGCAATAATTATGAGAAGAGGAGAACACAAATGCAGGAAATGGAAATGCATTTGAAAGTAAGAAACCAGCCATTTAAAATACCTTGTACATATAGATTGCTATATAAAAACCTCATGGCAGTGGGACTTCCCTGGTGGTCCAGTGGTCCAGAAGAATCCACCTTGCAATGCAGGGGACACCAGTTCCATCCCTGGTCAAGGAAGATCCCAGATGCTATGAGCAACGAAACCCATGACCACAATTACTGAGGGCTTCCTTGGTGGCTCAACTGGTAAAGAATCTGCCTACAGTGCAAGAAATCTGGGTTTGATCCCAGGGTTGGGAAGATCCTCTGGAGAAGGAAATGGCAACCCACTCTAGTATTCTGGCCTGGAGAATCCCATGGACTCTACAGTCCATGGGTCACAAAGAGTCACACACGACTTAGCGATGTTCACACACACAACTACTGAACCTGTGTTCCAGAGCCCATGAGCCACAACTACTGAGCCTACATGCTGAAACTACTGAAGCTCAGGCACATAGAGCCTGTGCTCTACGACAAAAAAAGCCACCACAAGTAGAAGCCTGCATATAGCAACAAAGAGCAGACATCACTCATCACAACTAATGAAAGCCCACATGCAGCAATGAAGATCCACCACAGCCAAAGAAATAAAATAAATATAATTTTTAAAAACCTCACAGGAATTGCAAATCAAAAGCAAAAAATAGATACATGGAAAAAAACAAAAAGCAACCAAACACAACATTAATCAAACCACAAGACAAGAGATCAAAAGAAGACTGGAAGACTGACAAAAATGATTCCAAAGCAATTAAGAAAATGGCAATAGGAACATACATATGGATAATTATCTTAAATGTAAAGGGATAAAACTCTCCAACCAAAAGATGTAGAGTGGATAAATGGATATAAAAGTAATACCCATATATATATAGTATAGTCTACAAGAGACCCACTTCAGACCTAGGGACACATACAGATTGAAAGTGAGGAGATGGAAAACGATATTCCATGAAAATGGAAATCAAGTAAAAGCTGGAATAGTAATACTCATATCAGACATTATAGACATTAAAATAAAGACTATTACTAGAAGCAAGGAAAAATAATTACTTGGAGGTCCAGTAGCTAAGACTCTGTGCTCCCTGGTTTTGATTCCTGATCAGGAAACTAGATCCTGCATGCCACAACTGTTTGCATGCCACAACTAAGGATCCTGCATGCTGCAAATAAGACCTGGCACCACCAAATAAATAAATAAATAATAAATATTAAGAGACAAGGAAGGATAGTACAAATGATCATAGGACAAATGATAGTACAAGGGATCATCCAAGAAGAATACAGAACAATTGTAAATATATATACACCCAGCATAGGAGCCTCTCAGCATACAGGCAGATGCTAACAGTCATAAAAAGAGAAATCAACAGTATCACAATAAAAACGGAAGATTTTAACACCAACTTACACCAATGGAAATAATCATCCATACAGAAAATTAATAAAGAATCAGGCCTTAAATGATACATTAGATCAAATCGACTTCAGTGATATTTATAGAGTACTCATCCAAAGGATAAAAAATGATGCTGTGAAAGTGCTGCACTCAATATGTCAGCAAATTTGGAAAACTCAGCAGTGGCCACAAGACTGGAAAAGGTCAGTTTTCATTCCAATCCCAAAGAAATGCAATGCCAAAGAATGCTCAAACTACCTCACAATTGCACTCGTCTCACACGCCAGTAAAGTAATGCTCAAAATTCTCCAAGCCAGGCTTCAGCAGTACATGAACCGTGAACTTCCAGGTGTTCAAGCTAGTTTTAGAACAGGCAGAGGAACCAGAGATCAAATTGCCAACATCCTCTGGATCACTGAAAAAGCATGAGAGTTCCAGAAAAACATCTATTTCTGCTTTATTGACCATGCCAAAGCCTTTGACTGTGTGGATCACAATAAATTGTGGAAAGTTCTGAAAGAGATGGGAATACCAGACCACCTGACCTGCCTCTTAAGAAACCTATATGCAGGTCAGGAAGCAACAGTTAGAACTGGACATGGAACAACAAACTGGTTCCAAATAGGAAAAGGAGTACATCAAGGCTGTATATTGTCACCTCAGGCCAATATCACTGATGAACATAGATACAAAAATCCACAACAAAATAGTAGCAAACTGAATCCAACAACATATAAAAGGTTCATACACTATGATCAAATGGGATTTATACAAGTATGAAGAATTTTTCAATATCCACATATCAATCACTGTGATACACCACCACAACAAATTAAATTTTTCTTTTAAATCTCAAGCAATGCAGAAAAAGCTTTTCATAAAATTCAACACAGGTTTATGATTAAAAACACTTCAGAAGATGGGCATAGAGGGAAACTACCTCAACATAATGGGCTTCCTTGGAGGCTCAGTTGGTGAACAATCCTTCTACAATGCAGGAGACACTGGTTTGATCCATTGGTCAGGAAGATCCCCTGGAAAATTAAATACTGGAGTGGCTACCCACTCCAGTATTCTTTCCTGGAGAATTCCATGGACAGAGGAGCCTGGAAGGCTGCAGTCCATGGGGTCACAAAGAATGGACATAACTTAGTGACTGAAAAACAACAAAAGGCTTTTCACAGCTTTTGGTCTAAGGAGCAAGCATCTTTTAGTATCATGGCGGCAGTCACAGTCCACAATGACTTTGGAGACCAAAATCAGAAAATCTGTCATTGCTTCCATTTTTTTCCCCTTCAGTTTGCATGAAGTAATTGAATCAGATCCCATGATCTTAGTTTTTTTAAAGTTGAGTTTCAATCCAGCTTTTACACTCTCCTCTTTTACCCTCATACTGTTCATGGGGTTCACAAGGCAAGAATACAGAAGTGGTTTGCCATTCCTTTCTCCAGTGGACCACATTTTGTCAGAACTCTCCATGATGACCTGTCCATCTTGGGGGGCCCTACACAACATGGCTCATAGTTTCATTGAGTTAGACAAATGGGAAAAGGAGTAAGTCAAGACTGTATATTGTCACCCTGCTTATTTAACTTACATGCAGAGAACATCATGAGAAATTCTGGGCTGGAGGAAGCTCAACCTGGAATCAAGATTGCCGGGAGAAATATCAATAACCTCAGATATGCAGGTGACACCACCGTTATGGCAGAAAGTGAAGAAGAACTAAAGAGCCTCTTGATGAAAGTGAAAGAAGAGAGTGAAAAAGTTGGCTTAAAGCTCAGCATTCAGAAAACTAAGATCATGGAATCCAGTCCCATCACTTCATGGCAAATAGATGGAGAAACAGTGGCAATAGTGTCAGACTTTATTTTGGGGGGCTCCAAAATCACTGCAGATGATGACTGCAGCCATGGATTTAAAAGCCACTTACTCCTTGGAAGAAAAGTTATGATCAACCTAGATTGCATATTAAAAAGCAGAGACATTACTTTGCCAACAAAAGTCCTTCTAGTCAAGGCTATGGTTTTTCCAGTGGTCATGTATGGATGTGAGAGTTGGACTGTGAAGAAAGCTGAGCACCAAAGAATTGATACTTTTGAACTGTGGTGTTGGGGAAGACTCTTGAGAGTCCCTTGGACTGCAAGGAGACCCAACCAGTCCATGCTGAAGGAAATCAGTCCTGAATATTCATTGGAAGGACTGGTGCTGAAGCTGAAACTCCAATACTTTATCACCTGATGCAAAGAACTGACTCATTGGAAAAGACCCTGATGCTGGAAAGATTGAAGGTGGGAGGAGAAGGGGACAACAGAGGATAAGACGGTTGGATGGCATCACCAACTCAATGCGCATGAGTTTGAGTAAACTCTGGAAGTTGGTGATGGACAGGGAGGTCTGGCATGCTGCAGTCCACGGGGTCACAAAGAGTCGGACAGGACTGAGCGACTGAACTGAACCGAACTTTAACCCTCATCAAGAAGCTCTTTAGTTCTTCTCCACTATCTGCCATTAGAGTGGCGTCTGCAAATCTGAGGTTATTGATATTTCTCCCAGCAGTAATGATTCCAGTTCATGATTTATCCAGAGTGGCATTTCACATGATGTACTCTGCATATCAGTTAAATAAGCAAAGTGACAACATACACCCTAGTTGTTCCCCTTTCCCAACTTTGAACCAGTTACAAGTTGCACCACGTGCCACTTTAATTAAAAGCAAAAGATCGTATTTTCTTGAGTAGTGTGTTGTTACAGAACAAACAAGAAAAAAAACATTTGTTTTCTGCTCTTTCCTAGAATAGTCCTTGTGTCTCTCCAGTTCCATTTTTTAGAAATGACTGAAGACCGTGTAGCTTACTTTAAGGTTATTCAGAGGTCACGTACATGACAAAGTCCTATGCCAGTTTCACAGAATCACAAAGGACAAACACATTCAGAAAGTAAATCTTTAAACAGATTTAGTGTTCATCAGATACAGATATCTTTGGTAAATAATTTTCTCTATAACTTTGCTAAAAAGCAACCACCCCATGCTTTCAAAAGGACTAGGGAAATTGATTCCATTGCTCTGTTACAGTAGTGAGGTGGGTTAGACCCAGGCATGAGAAACTGGCATGAGGTCACATAGATTTAGTGTGAATTAAAGAAAACATTTTCTCCCTTTGAGCTTCTCTCTGTAGAGTCATTTTGACTCCCCTTCAATATCACCTATTCGCAATGGCCTTTGAGGAGCTCCTGGATAAAGTTGGTGGCCTGGGGAAATTCCAGATACTTCAGATGGCTTTAATTCTCCCTTCTTTCATGATAGTAGTCTGTCACTCACTGTTGGAGAACTTCACTGCAGCTGTTCCTGGTCATCGCTGCCGGGTCCACATCCTCGATAATGCCACTGTCTCTGATAATGACACTGGGATCCTCAGCCCTGATGTCCTCCTGAGAGTCTCCATCCCACTGGATTCGAACTTGAAGCCAGAGAAATGTCATCGTTTCCTCCACCCCCAGTGGCAGCTCCTCCACCTGAATGGGACCTTCCCCAACATGACTGACCTGGACACGGAGCCCTGTGTGGACGGCTGGGTGTACGACCACAGCCTGTTCTCCTCCACCATCGTGACTGAGGTAAAGGCCCCATCTACTTCTTGTAAGTGTAGGTGTATGCTCGGTCATGTCCTGAACATACAGTCGCGTCCTGAGTCATACCCTGTTTGAAAGTAAAAGTTAGTCACTCAGTCGTGTCCAACTCGTTGTGACCCCATGGACTGATGCCCACCAGGCTCCTCTGTCCATGGAATTCTCCAGGCAAGAATACTGGAGTGGGTTGCCATTACCTTCTCCAAGGGATCTTCCCGACCCGGGGATCAAACCCAGTTCTCCCTCATTGCAGGCAGACTCTTCACCAACTGAGCCACCGAGGAGTGCTCCTATCCTGTGTAGAATAACATAAATTAAGCAGGGTTCAAGTCTTCAGTCACTGAGCAGATAATGTAGCCAGCTTCCTTTCATACTTTTAGTAAGTAGTGATTGATTATCTTTTTAATTGCCAAGCACTTTATTCTTTTTATTTATTTACTTTAATTGGAAGATAATTACTTTACAATATTGTGATGGTTTTTGCCATATATCAGTATGAATTGGCCATAGGTATATATGTGTCCCCTCCATTCTGAAGCCCCCTCGCATCTCCCTCCTCACCTTATCCCACCAGGTTGTCACAGAGCACTGGCTTTTCTGTGTCATACATCAGCTTCACACTGGTTATCCATTTTACATATGGTAATTTAAAAGACCCAGAAATAATCAAATGGGACTTAAATAAACTTAAAAGCTTTTGCACAAAGAAGGAAACTATAAGCAAGGTGAAAAGACAGCCCTCAGAATGGGAGAAAATAATAGCAAATGAAACAACTGACAAAGAATTAATCTCCAAAATATACAAGCAGCTCACGCCACTCAATACCAGAAAAACAAACAACCCAATCAAAAAGTGGGCAGAGGCTGAGAACAAGATGGCAGAGGAGTAGGTGAAGTGGAGTACATCTCTCTCCACGGATACATCAGGAATACACCTTCAGACACAGAAGTGCATGCAGAATACCAGCTGAGAGCAGGCAGGAATACCTGACCAGTGGAAAAGAATATATAAAACCATGCAAAACTTGGTAGGATGAAGGAACTGGGGGAAAAATAGAAGTGTTAGTAGGAATGAACCTGCTCTTGGTGGGAGGGGAAACTGAAGCAGGGGTCCAGTCCCCACAATGGGACAATTGTCTGAGTCAGAGGAGAGAGATTTAAGGCAAAGTGTGAAACAGCTGGTCTGTGGCAGCCTAAATGGAATGAGAATCAGACAGTCCTTGCCACAGCCATACATACCAGATAGGAACACTGGTCTTCTGGAAGGCGCAGCAGCTGGGAGCTGGAGTTCAGGGATTGTGGAGCAATCCCAGGTTGAGGGCTGCTATTGACTGTGGAGAGACAGACTGAGGGGATGTGAGGGAGGAGATCATGGTGGGAAATGCCGGTGGAGGAAAGTCCGGCAGCCATGGAAGCAAGGCGATACTGCTGAGTCACATGTAGGGGGTGAAGCCATCACCATAGCCCCACAGGCCAGCATCAGCAGCTGAACAATAGGGCGCCTGGCCCATCAAATGCCTGACGCACTGAACTAGAGTAGGACCCCATCCAGGGTGCTCCTTTCAGTGACTGATATGCGAGATCTACAGAGCAGGACCCCAGCCAGGGGGGCCCCTCTATGTGCCTGATGCACAGAACAACAGAGCAGGACCCCAGGCAGGGGGGCCCCTCTATGTGCCTGACTCACTGAAAAAGAGAGAAGGACCCCAGGCAAGGGAGCCCTCTAAGTGCCTGAATAGGTGGAGCTATGGAGAAAGACTGCCCAAAGAGGCCTTCTGATCGCCAGCTGGAATAAAGACTCTGATAGGGCCATAACTCCTGTGACAGAGGCAGTCCGTGTCCCTGCACACGTGGCACCAGCAGGGTCCCCACAAGCCAAGCAGCTGTGCCACCTTCATGCTCAGCTCTCACTGGGGCAGAGCTGCCACAGGCAAAAAAAGTCTTGTGCCTATGCATGCAAGGTCGCTTCTGTCGTGTCCGACCCTGCGACCTTGTAGACTTTGGCCTGCCAGGCTTCTCTGTCAGAGAGGGAGTTCTTCAGGCAAGAATATTGGAGTGTATTGGCCCAAACTGGTTGCCATCCCCTTCTAGAGCACTGTATTTCCTGCTGCCCTAACCGCCAACCCCCCTGAGGACCTGGTGCTGCCAGAATCCCTGCGACCCAAGCAGCTGCACCACCTCCACACCTGGCCCTCACAGGAGCAAACCCAAACCGTCCAGGACAGCCTCAGGAGCTAAGCCCCAGTGGACAATCCACATGTAGAGGTGGAAATAACACCACAGTTGAAACCCAGGGACAGTGTGCCTAGGGAAAAAGACCCAAAACTTTCCCACCAGTACAAGCAGCAGATTAAATCCACATGATCAACTAAGCAGACTCTGTGTCTATGGAATATGTAAAAGGCCATTGAGAGTTCCCACAAAAGAAAACGCACTAGTTCTGATAGCTGTGGACATTGGAGGCAAGAACATACAGGAGTAGGACCAGATTAGAATCTGAGCTGCCCCCACAGCAGGTCCAGAGATCAGCACATGTTGGAGGGCATCCTAGGGAGGTGAGGTGAGCTGTGATTCCCAGTGAGGGAAACTGACAGCAGTGACTCAAGAAAAACATTTACTATTCTTATTTTGTTTACTTGTTCTGTAGATTCTTTTGGATTTTTTTTCTTTTCTTCCCCTCTGTTGTAGTTGTCAATTTTTTCGGCACTAAGAAATCCAATTAAGCTTTTGAGCTTTTATTTTTTTCCTCAGTAACATTTTTTACTGTTGTCATAAACCTCTGCCTCTACCTTGGGCTTTTGCAGTTCTGTGGAGTTTTCCTCTTTTCTTTTTTAATTTTTTAAGCCTATTATATTTTTTCTACATTTATTCCTTTGCTTGCCTTTCCTACTGCTCTTTTCCCCTTGCAGTTAATCTTTAATGTATATAAAACCCCCTCATCTACCTCTATTTAACTTTGCATATCTATTCTTTCTTTCTTTTCTTTCTTTCTTTTCCTCTCAATATATTTGTTAGTTTTGTTATCATTGCTTTATTCCCCACTTGGCACCTTGCTTTAGTTTTGTTTTCCAGTTTGTGCTCAAATTAGTTTTGTTCTTTAACTGGTAAATATAATTTTTGATTTCTTTTGTTCACTGGGTCAATCTACTATACTTTATTTTTGTTGGACTGTTTTCACTTTGCTCATGGATGTATATGTGTATATTCCATTATTTTAATTATTATTTTCCTGATTTTGTAATTTCCATTCATCTGGGGTTCATCTTTGGTTTCTTGTTTTTGGATATTTGTTTTAATCTCACTTAATGTCATAACAAACCACTTGTGGAATCTTTGTTCCTGACCAGAGATCAAGCCCTAAGCTTTTGGAATTGGAGCACTAACTCCAAGACCCTAGACTTCCAGAGAACTAATCCTAGGGAGTATCAGATAGTGAGAACTCACTCAAAGTAAACCACTTGAATACAAGAACCAGCATCACCCAATCACCAGTAGCACCCGATGCAGGATGCCTCATCTAAACAACAAACAAGACAAAAATACAAACCCAATCATCGTCAGACAGGATTATCACCTCACTCAGCCTTGCGATCAGAGGAAAGACAAACAAACAAAAACTCAGCACAAATCTCACCCTATATGAAGCTAACACAGCACTTTCACAGCATCATCTTTCAGGATTTGAAATAGCTCAACTGGAATTCCATCACCTCCACTAGCTTTGTTTGTTGTGATGCTTCCTAAGACCCAATTGACTTCACATTCCAGGATGTCTGGCTCTAGGTGAGTGATCACACCGTCGTGATTATCTTGATCGTGAAGCTCTTTTTTGCACAGTTCTTCTGTGTATTCTTGCCACCTCTTCTTAATATCTTCTTACATTGCTGCTGCTTCTCCTGCTGCTAAGTTGCTTCAGTCATGTCCGACTCTGTGAGATCCCATAGATGGCAGCCCACCAGGGTCCGTCATCCCTGGGATTCTCCAGGCAAGAACACTGGAGTGGGTTGCCATTTCCTTCTCCAGTGCATGAAAGTGAAGTCGCTCAGTCGCGTCCAACTCTTAGCGTTACCAAATGCAAAATAGATGGCCAACAGGAATTTGCTGTATGACTCAGGAAATTCAAATAGGGGCTCTGTATCAACCTAGAGGGGCGGGATGGGGAGGGAGATGGGAGAGAGTTTCAAAGGGAAGGATATATATGTATACCTATGGCTGATTCATGTTGAGGTTTGACAGAAAACAGCAAAATTCTATAAATCAATTATTCTTCAATAAAAAATAATAAATTTTTAAAAAGTGGGCAGAAGACCTAAATAGATATTTTCCAAAGACATAGCTATGTAATACACAAAAAGATACTCAACATTGCTCATTATTAGAGAAATGCAAACCAAAATCCCAATGAGGTATTCTCATACCAGTCAGAATATGAAAATGAAAGGAGCTTAGTTGTGTCCGACTCTTTGCAACCCCATGGACTAAACAATCCATGGAATTCTCTAGGTCAGAATACTGGATTGGGTAGCCTTTCCCTTCTCCAGGGAATCTTCCCAACCCAGTCAGAATAGCCATCATCAAAAAGTCTACAAACAATAAATGCTGGCCAGGGTGTGAAGAAAAGGGAACCCTCTTATACTGTTGGTGGGAATGCAAACTGATACAACCACTATGGAAAACAGTATAGAGATTAAAAAAAAAAAAAAAAAAAACAAGAATAAAACTACCATAAGACTCAGCAATCCCACTACTTGTCATATACTCTGAGGAAACCAGAATTGAAAAAAGCACTTTATTTTTCAATATTAAGTGTAGTGAAAAAACAAACTAGAAAAGAACTTTAGTATCACAAAGCTTTAAATTGTGTGAAGGTGTACAGTTAGAAAAGATATAATATGTGAAAACTACCCTTGGTAGAATGTTCTTGCCTTACTTGCAAATTGGAAATACGTGTATTAATTTTTTAATTTCCATGTCCTGGCTACTTGTCAAAAAATTATATCAGAGTGCATTTCACCTTAAATGTAAAATCCAGGCATCATAAATTTTTTTTAAAAATGTATTTAGTGTGTCCAAAATCACTGCAGACAGTGACTGCAGCCATGAAATTAAAAGACGCTTGCTCCTTGGAAGGAAAGCTATGACAAATCAAGACAACATGTTAAAGAGCAGGTACATCACTTGCCGACAAAGGTTCATATAGTCAAAGCTATGATTTTTTTCAGTAGTCATATATGGATGTGGGCATTGGATCATCAAGAAGTCCATGCCCAAGAATTGATGCTTTCAAATTTTGGTGCTAAATAAGACTCTGGAGAGTTCTTTGGACTGCAAGGAAATCAAACCAGTCAATCCTAATGGAAATCAACCCTGAATACGCATTGGGAGGACTGATGCTGAACCTGAAGCTCCAGTACTTTGGCCACCTAAGGGAAGATCTGATTCATTGGGAAAGACCTTGATGTTGTGAAAGATTGAACTCAAAAGCAGAAGGCAGTGGCAGAGGATGAAATAGTTAAATAGCATCACTGACTCAATGGACATGAATTTGAGCAAACTCCGGGAGATAGTGTAAGACAGAGGAGGTGTGCTGCAGTCCATGGGATCACAAAAAGTCACACTTGACTGAGCAACTGAACAGCAAAACAAAAGACAGAAACATTGATGTATGCAGTGTTAAGTGAATACGAAGATTGGCCCTGATATAACCTATAGGATTTAGCTGAGGATCTGAAAAAGTCATGCCTAATCCCAAAGAAAGGCAATGCCAAAGAATACTCAAGCTGCCACACAATTGCACTCATCTCACATGCTAGTAAAGTAATGCTCAAAATTCTCCAAGCCAGGCTTCAGCAATACGTAAACTATGAACTTCCAGATGTTCAAGCTGGTGTTAGAAAAGGCAGAGGAACCAGAGATCAAATTGCCAACATCCACTGGGTCATTGAAAAAGCAAGAGAGTTCCAGAAAAACATTTACTTTTGCTTTATCGACCATGCCAAAGCCTTTGACTGTGTGGATCACAATAAACTGTGGTAAATTCTGAAAGAGATGGGAATACCAGACCACCTGACCTGCCTCTTGAGAAACCTATATGCAGGTCAGGAAACAACAGTTAGAACTAGAAAAGGAACAACAGACTGGTTCCAAATAGGAAAAGGAGTACATCAAGGCTGTATATCGTCACCCTGCTTATTTAACTTATATGCAGAGTACATCATGAGAAACGCTGGTCTGGAAGAAGCGCAAGCTGGAATCAAGATTGCCAGGAGAAATATCAATAACCTCAGATATGCAGATTACATCACCCTTATGGCAGAAAGTGAAGAGGAACTAAAAAGCCTCTTGATGAAAGTGAAAGAGGAGATTGAAAAAGTTGGCTTAAGGCTCAACATTCAGAAACCTAAGATCATGGCATCTGGTCCCATCACTTCATGGGAAATAGATGGGGAAACAGTGGAAACAGTGTCAGACTTTATTTTGGGGGGCTCCAAAATCACTGCAGATGGTGATTGCAGCCTTGAAATTAAAAGATGCTTATGCCTTGGAAGGAAATATGACCAACCTAAATAGCATATTGAAAAGCAGAGATATTACTTTCTCAACAAAGGTCCGTCTAGTCAAGGCTATGGTTTTTCCTGTGGTCATGTATGGATGTAAGAGTTGGACTGTGAAGAAAGCTGAGCGCCAAAGATTTGATGCTTTTGAATTGTGGTGTTGGAGAAGACTCTTGAGCATCCCTTGGACTGTGAGGAGATCCAACCAGTCCATTCTAAAGGAGATCAGTCCTGGGTGTTCATTGGAAG
This sequence comes from Cephalophus harveyi, assembly GCA_006410635.1. Taxonomy (NCBI): domain Eukaryota; kingdom Metazoa; phylum Chordata; class Mammalia; order Artiodactyla; family Bovidae; genus Cephalophus; species Cephalophus harveyi. Next base: position 159,504 of record SJYT01021829.1, on the reverse strand, counting down.
GACTGACGCTAAAGCTGAAACTCCAGTACTTTGGCCACCTCATGGGAAGAGTTGACTCACTGGAAAAGACTCTGATGCTGGGAGGGATTGGGGGCAGGAGGAGAAGGGGACGACCTAGGATGAGATGGCTGGATGGCATCACCGACTCAATGGACATGAGTTTGAGTGAACTCCGGGAGTTGGTGATGGACAGGAAAGCCTGGCGGGCTGCGATCCATGGAGTCGCAAAGAGTCGGACTCGACTGAGTCACTGAACTGAACTGAACTGAAGCTGTGACTGGAATGATATGGAGAAGTAAAGGTTGTAAAGGAAACCAGAGAGTAGTTCATTAAAGGGCTATTAGAGTGAGCAAATATTTAAGGATGTAACATACCATGAAGCTCCTCTGTGCTGATTTCTTTCTCTTCCAGTGGGACCTCGTATGTGATCAACAGTCACAGAAACCATTGATTCAATCCCTAGTCATGATTGGAACCCTGGTGGGGGGCCTCATCTATGGCCATCTCTCAGACAGGTGAGTATCTCCACATCACTGCTGCCCCTCCTCCGTGGTGTGTTCACAGTTTATGATTACTTGTTTCATAAGGAAATGTTTCTTTAGTTGCAGGATACAATTTCTGCTGTTGTGGGTTGCCTTGGTTTCCAGGGAGCTATGGATGGAAATTCAGAATTGGACTCATTGTGATGAACGTGATTTGTTGCCACAGGTCTCTGTTTTAACACAGAAATAACCTTTCCATAAGACTAAGGGCAGGGGGCATTTCAGAACAATTTTTAGAGGCAAGTTATCATACAATTAGAGAGACCTCATAAAGATGAGAAGGAGTTATCAACGAGAAAAGAGAAGGTGTTTTCAAGATAGGTGGTTCAGCCTGTTTGAAGAAACAGAGTTGTAGCCCTTTGCCATGAAGTCTGTGTGTCCCTCACAGATCAGTGAGCTAAATACTTGCAGGTTCCTACCTTGGTCCTCATGTCATGGTCTTGTGTGTGTGTATGTGTGTGTGCGCACGCATGCATGTTCAGTCACTCAGGGTGTCCAACTCTTTATGACCCTATGGACTGTCCCTCCAGGATCCTCTGTCCACAGGATTTTCCAGGCAAGAATACTAGACTTGGTTGCCATTTGCTCCTCCAGGAGATCTTCCCAACCCAGGAATCAGCCATGTCTCCTGCATTCCTGCATTGGCAGGCAGATTCTTTACCACAGAGCCACCTCGGAAGACCATATCATGGTTATCTCACTGTAATCAGAGCTCTATGAAACTTCCGTGTTTCTGGGATGGTACTGAAGTTGGAGTAGAAATTATTGTGTCTATAATCTGGTTGTGTGGTTATGTTAAAAGAAAAAGCCTACTTACAGGTAATATTTGCCACCATACAAGGCAATTAACTAATCCATAGACCTCATGTGTCACAATATGTGGTGTGAGAAGTTTGGGTTATCCTGTACCTGACAGTAGTCGTTCTTAAAGTACATTCTTAAAGCAATAAGACAAATATGGCAGCTACACATTTAAGTCTCCTATAGGGGAAATGGGAGGCTTAGAGTAAGTGTCCCTTGTCATTTGTAAACCTGATGTCATTTAATCTTATAGTTGAAAATTGTTGACTCTGACTGAATCACCTCAGGGTAATTAGTCAAAGATTTCTGGATCAGAGTGCTCATTTGGACCAGCCTACTGACTGAGCCTTTTATGACTATTCATAATAAAATGCTGATTGAGAGTTTAGATGGACATAGAGTCATAGATGTCTAGGTTTGTGTGTCTGTGTGAGTTGTGATAGGAGCTGAGAGTGGAAAATTAAGTGAAGAGATAACATTGTCCCTAAGCTAAGGATTTTAAACTAACATAGGTAAAAAGCTTATGAGCACTGGCATCAAAAGCACAAATAGGTAAGGGAGACTATGTCAAAACAAGTCTGCTGCATAGCAAAAGAAATGATTGACAAAATAAAAAGGAAATATGTAGAATGAGAGAAAAATATTTGAAAGTCATGTATCAGATAAAGAGTTAATATCCAAAATATACAGGGAATTACTACAACCAATAGAAAAAAAAAACATAAATAACCTGTTGCTAAAATTGGGCAAAGGAGCTCAGTAGATAGTTCTTCAAAAAAAGACAAAGAAGTAGTCAACAGGTATATGAAGAGATATTTAACATCACTGATCATCAGTTCAGTTCAGTCGCTCATTCACATCCAACTCTTTGTGACCCAGTGGACTGCAGCATACCAGGCTTCCCTGTCCATCACCAACTCCTGAAGCTTGCTCAAACTGATGTCCATCGAGTCAGTGATGCCATCCAACCATCTCATCCTCTGTCATCCCCTTCTCCTGCCTTCAATCTTTCCCAGCATCAGAGTCTTTTACAATGAGTCAGTTCTTCGCAGCAGGTGGCCTTCCAATGAATATTCAGGACTGATTGCCTTTAGTATTGACTGGTTTGATCTCCTTGCAGTCCAAGGGACTCCCAAGAGTCTTCTCCAACACCACAGTTTAAAAGCATCAATTCTTCAGCACTCAGCTTTCTTTATAGTCCAACTCTCACGTCCATACACGACTACTGGAAGAACCATAACTTTCACTAAATGGGCATTTGTCGGCAAAGTAATGTCTCTGCTTTTTAAGATGCTGTCTAGGTTGGTCATAGCTTTTCTTTCAAGGAGCAAGCGTCTTTTAATTTCATGGCTGCAGTCACCATCTGCAGTGATTTTGGAGCCCCCCCAAAATAAAGTCTGTCACTGTTTTTGTTGTTTGCCCATCTACTTGCCATGAAGTGATGGGACTGGATGCCATGGTCTTAGTTTTTTGAATGTTGAGTTTAAGCCAGCTTTTTCACTCTCCTCTTTCACTTTAATCAAGAAGCTCTTTAGTTCATCTTTGCTTTCCACCATAAGGGTGGTGTCACCTGCATATCTGAGGTTATTGATATTTCTCCTGGCAATCTTGATTCCAGCTTGTGCTTCTTCCAGCCTGGCATTTCGCATGATGTACTCTGCATAGAAGTTAAATAAGCAGGGTGACAATATACAGCCTTGACGTACTCTTTTCCCAATTTGGAACCAGTCCATTGTTCCATGTCTGGTTCTAACTGTTGCTTCCTGACCTGCATATAGGTTTCTCAAGAGGCAGTTCAGGTGGTCTGGTATTCCCATCTCTTTAAGAATTTTCCACAGTTTCTAGTGATCCACACAGTCAAAGGGTTTGACATAATCAATAAAGCAGAAGGAAATGTTTTTCTGGAACTCTCTTGCTTTTTCTATGGTCCAATGGATGTTGACAATTTGATCTCTGGTTCCTCTTCCTCTGCTAAATCCAGCTTGAACATCTGGAAGTTCACGGTTCATGTACTGTTGAAACCTAGCTTGGAGAATTTTGATCATTACTTTGCTAGAAAAATCAAAACAACCATGAGATAGAGCCTCACACGATGGATGAACATTGTATCCAAAATACTGCTGTCAATCCTAGAGTCAAAGAACTTTTTCCTCATGCTTTCTCCCAGGAGTTTACTGTTTCAGGGTAATGTTTAAGTCATTAATCCATCTTAAATGAATTTTTGAATGGTATGAATAGGGATCAAAGTTCATCTTTCTGCATGTGATTACCCAGTTTCTCAATATCATTATTGAAAAGAATATTACTGGCTCCTTTATCAAATGTGATATCTGAAGAATTAATTTCTGGAATCATGATAAGAGCATTATTATGTGTCCATCTTTATGCCAGTACCATAATCTTTTTATTACTGTAGCTTTACACTATACTTTGAAATCAAAAGTGTGATGCTTCTAAGCTTGTATCTTTTTTGTCATAATTGCTTTGGCTATTTGGGAACATGTATGATTTCACATAAATTTTAGAATAGCTTTTGCTATTTCTGTGAAAAATGCCATTGGAATTTTTTTCATTGCAATCTTTTGGCAAGCCTGGGAAGTAAATACCACTTGTACCAGCAGTTTACAATGTTTGATAAGTTAATTAGCCCAGGGCATTTTAATTAGTAAGCTGCAGAGTCCGAACTCAAGCCCCAAGACTTTTTATTTAGTAAACTTTACTTCTTAGAGTAGTTTTAGGTTCATAGCAAAATTGAACAGAAAGTACAGAGATTTCTCATATACCCTTGATGCTGATAGTGGGGAAGATTACCACTGGAATTTTGATAGAGATTGCATTGAATCTATAGATGGCTTTGGGTAGTATAGACATTTAAACAATACTAATTCTTCCAATCCATGTACCTGGGTTATCTTTCCATTTATTTGTGTCTTCTTCAAGTTCTTTCATCAAAGTCTTGCTGTAGTGTCTATGTATTTCATCTCCTTCATGAAACTGATACTTGTTTTATAATTTTGATGCTATAGTAAGTGGAATTGCTACCTTTTAAATTTCTCAGACATTGCATTTTGGATGTATAGAAATGCATTTAACTTCATATGTTGATTTTTGTATCTTGCAGTTTACTGGATTTGTAGATTGGTTCTAGCAAATTGTTTGGTTGAATCTTTAGGATTTTCTATTAATATATACAAGTTCATATTATCTGTAGCAAAGAAAATAAAATTCTTCCTTTCCAGTATGGTTACATTTTTCTTCTTTATCTTGCCTGCTATCTCTAACTAGCACTTCCAGAATTGTATTGATAGAACTGGTGTGACTGGGCACTTTTTCTTCCCTGAACTTAAAGGAAAATCTTTCAAACTGTCTTTGCTGAGTATGATGTTCTCTGAAGGGTTGTCTATATCACATTTATTGTGTTGAGTTATATTCCTTCTATACCACCTCACTGAGTATTTTTTTATCATGAAAGGGTATTGTATTATGTCAAAAGGCTTTTTCATCTTTTGAGATCATCATTTGGTATGCCCAAACTATCCCTTCCTCCCTGACAACTATAAGTTTGTTCTTTAAGTCTGTGAGTCTGTTTCTGATTTGTAAATAAGTTCATTTCTATCATTTCTTTTTAGATTCTGCATATAAGGAATGTCATATGACATATCTCCTCCTCTGTCCGACATTTTATTCAATATTTCAATCTGTAGATCCATCCATGTTGCTGCAAATGCCATCATTTCATTCTATTTTATGGCTGAATTATATTCCATTGTAGATATGTACTGCATCTTCTTTATCCATTCATTCATCAGTGAACAATTAGATTGCTTTCATGCCCTGGCTATTGCAAATAGAGTTGCAATGAACATTGGGATGCATGTATCTTAAGGCCCTCTTTTGTTGATGCCTGATGAAACAGAGAATTCACTTTTCCTTATTTGTTTTGCACCTTCTTTCTCCTTCATTCTCCATCTTAGGTAATTCTTTCCTCTGAGATATTTACATAACAGCCTCTGGCTGAATTATGGAGTTCTTATATTCTGTGGTGTTGGAGAAGACTCTTGAGAGTCCCTTGGACTGCAAGGAGATCCAACCAGTCCATTCTGAAGGAGATCAGCCCTGGGATTTCTTTGGAAGGAATGATGCTAAAGCTGAAACTCCAGTACTTTGGCCACCTCATGTGAAGAGTTGACTCATTTGAAAAGACACTGATGCTGGGAGGGATTGGGGGCAGGAGGAGAAAGGGACGACCGAGGATGAGATGGCTGGATGGCATCACGGACTCGATGGACGTGAGTCTGGGTGAACTCCGGGAGTTGGTGATGAACAGGGAGGCCTGGCATGCTGCAGTTCATGGGGTCGCAAAGAGTCGGACACGACTGAGCAACTGAACTGAACTGAACTGAACTATATTCTGTTCTAGAAAAGTATATTGCTTTAGGCCAATAAAATCAGATTTAACAAAGAGTGACTCTTACCTAACCCCTCAACAACTTTCATGCATTATTCCACTGATCTTTTGCATCAGTTTAGCCTTGCCTGTTTGGTCCTCAAGACCCAAGTACACTTTTAGCTCTCTTACGTTTCAGACACTTAAGAGACTATACACCAGGTTAAACACATGCTAATACATGACTGTTTACAAAAGTGTTACAATTTCTAACACCATGGTTTCTTCTGTGAGGTTATTTTTATTTTTGGCCATGCCACATGGCTTGCAGGATTTTAGCTCCCAGATCAGGAACAGAACCCACACCTTCAGCAGTGAAAGCATGGAGTCCTAACCACTGGAACACCAGGGAAAAAAGTCAAAAAGAGGAAAACGTATATCATAAATTAACACATATCAGGATACAGGATGCTTGGAGCTGGTGCACAGGGATGAGCCAGAGAGATGATGTGGGGTGGGAGGTGGGAGGGGGATTCGGGATTGGGAGCTAATATACACCCATGGTGGATTCATGTCAATGTATGGCAAAACCAATACGGTATTGTAAAGTAAAATAAAGTAAAAATAAAATTAAAAAAAAAAAAGAAAGAAAAATGGTAGAGATGAACCTATTTGCAAAGCAGAAATAAAGACACAGGTGCAGTTTCTTTTATATGGTGTCAGAGGCATCTGGTCGGAGAAGGCAATGGCACCCCACTCCAGTACTCTTGCCTCGAAAATCCTATGGACGGAGGAGCCTGGGAGGCTGCAGTCCATGGGGTCGCTGAGTCAGACACGACTGAGCAACTTCACTTTGAATTTTCACTTCATGCATTGGAGAAGGAAATGGCAACCCACTCCAGTGTTCTTGCCTGGAGAATCCCAGGGATGACGGAGCCCAGTGGGCTGCCATCTGTGGGGTCGCACAGAGTCGGACACGACTGAAGCGACTTAGCAGCAGCAGCAGCAGCAGCAGCAGCAGAGGCATCTGATGGTTGTATGATGAAGTTTTTGTATTATTAGCATAGAGTCAAAGATTGTTGCTTTTTGGAGATTTGCATTGTTGATTTAGCTCTTGTTTACTCAAGCTTTCAGGTACATGATTCTCTTGTTAAAGTTATAGAGAATGTTTTGTTTTCTTAATTTATTATCATAAATTATCATTACTCACATCACCTAAGCTGACTGTCTGATTTGTAGGTTTGGGCGAAAGCTGATTCTCAGGTGGTGTTTACTCCAACTTGCCATCTTTGGGACCTGTACAACCTTCGCTCCCAACATCTTCATTTACTGTTTACTACGCTTCTTGTCAGGCTGTTCCATTGCAGTCATAATAGCAAACAACTGCTTTCTAAGTAAGTCAGCAATTCTGATCTAATCTATCTTCTTAGCCTTGAATTTGAGCTTGAAATTTCACACTTATTTGACATGATAACACTGTTTTAATATCTTTCAGTTATAGAGTGGACAAGATCCCAGTCAAAAGGCATGGTATTAACATTGATATACTGTGGCTTTAGTATTGGACAGATGATACTGGGAGGACTGGCTTTTGTCTTTCGAGAGTGGCGCACCCTGCAGCTGGTGGTGTCTGTACCTTTCTTTGCCTTCTTTCTCTCCTCAAGGTATGAAGTGCTCTCTCTCTTAAGGAAATCTGGGATAAAATCCACATTGAATTGGGATATATTGATTTTCTTATTCCCCAACACATTCTTATTGTTTGGACCTGAAATCTGTGTCTATTACCTGCTCATTCTGGGCAATTTGAGTTTTGAGAAACATAACATAGAGTAACAATAATCTTTCTGCCTGCGACTTATAGGTATTTTCTGCCATCTGGTTCCCAAGTCTTTTCCAATATAAAGGTCATAGAGCTATTCCAATATTATTTTCCTTAATATAAAATACAGACTCAATTTTTTATATTAAAAAAGATGTACCTTTAATTCTATTTTGGCTTTGGAATGAATCAGGTCACAGAAAAGCTTTCAGTGATTTGTTCTGTTGCAGATGGAATTGGATGAGGAAGATGCAGCAAATTTATGCACAGAGCTGTTTCACAAAATAGCAACAAGATTTTCCACTAGCTAAATTTGCACACAGATTGGATGATTTACATTATGAATTCAGCACTCCTTCTTCCCTTAAATAACTTTAATAAATAATTATTAATGGACAACTTCGTTCCCACACTAAAACCAATCTAGGGAAAATCAGATTTAGGAGAACACAAGGAGATGACTACAGGTTTTATAGAACGAGATGAGTTCAGAGAGAGAGGACAGTATAATCCATGTCAGACTCATCTATTAAGTCATTCTATATTTGTAACAACACAACAAGGAAGCTAGCACTACTGTACCCATGTTATTAATGAGAAAACTGAGGCAGATGTAAAGAAGAAATTAGTTATTAATTGGTATTAGTAATTAGATAATTAGTTATCAACATAACTAGTAGTACCAGGAGTAACTGTAGTCATTGTGAGGCTTTAAGCTGACATTATGGGGACTTCTTTTTTAAAGGAATAAATACTGTAAATATATATCATGTGCAAAAAGTTGTTTATCCCATGCCACGGTGGAAGGAAATTATCATGTGAGGGACTCTCAAGATTAAGCTTGTCAAGCTTCTTGTAAATTCTCCCAGTGAATAAGCAGAGAGGCAATTTGACTCCAAAGTCTATGTTCCTTACTAGTAGTACAACTTTCAAGTGTACTGTCGTGGAGTGGTTAGTCTCATATTCTCCTAGTATTTGTATAATAGCTCTGGAATTTCTCACATTCCCTGGTGGCTCAGATGGTAAAGTAACTGCCTACAATGCAGGAGACCTGGGTTCAATCCCTGGGTCAGGAAGATCACCTGGAGAAGGCAATAGCAACCCACTCTATTATTCTTGCCTGGAGAATTGCATGAACAGAGGATCCTGGCGAGCTACAGTCAGTGGGGTCACAAAAAGTGGTCCACGACTGAGCAGCTAACACTAACTGATCCAACAAGTGAAGTGGTAGATTTTAGTCAGAAAGCAAAACACAACTATTATCAGTTGACATGTGACAAATAATCAATGGCCTCCCAGGTGGTGCTAGTGGTAAAGATTCTGCCTGCCAATGCAGAAGACAATGCAAGAGATGTGGGTTCGATATCTGGGATAAGAAGATTCCCTAGAGAAGGAAATGGCAATCCACTCCAGTTTTCTTACCAGGAATATCCCATGAACAGAGGAGCCTGGCAGGCTATAGTCCTTGGGGTCTCAAGGAGTCGGACAGGACTGAGCAACTGAGCACAGCTGACTGCCCTTGCATGCTCATCTTTCATCAGGTGGCTGGTGGAATCTTCTCGATGGCTGATTATCACCAACAAACCAGATGAGGGCTTAAAGCAACTTAAAATGGTTGCACACAGAAATGGAAGGAAGAATGTTGAAGAAACCCTGAACTTGGAGGTGAGTGGGAAAGGGAAGGGAAGATGGTTACTTGGTTGAAGGGAAATCATAAACTGACCTGCCTTCTTCTTGATATAGATAAGCTGCTTTTCTAACAAGGACAGCTAGTTGACAATGGAAATTCCCTAGTCTTTCATGGGCATCTAATAGAAGAAGCTTTGAGCCCTGTGCAGCTATTTCTTTCTTTTTTAAACTTTTTTATTTTAGGTTGGACTATTGCTGATTAACAGTGCTGTGATAGATTCAGGTGAACAGCGATGGGGATTCAGGGATACATATAGGAGTATCCTTTAGCTCACTTCCTCTGAATCTAAAACTTTTCTACTCTTGAGTCACCCTACCTCTATCTCTGGCCTCTTCTTCAAAATCACATTTTAACATTTAATTCCCTGGAGTCTCCCTTAACTCCCTACATCTTCCTTCATTCCATGTTCACATGTGATTGTATGTACAATGTGATATACTAGAAAGAAAGGGAACACATGCCTCTTGTCCTCTTGTGTGCCAGCGCACATCACAGTTCCTGGCACTATGTTAGCAAATGATACGTGTTTGTTGTTGTTGAAGGGTTTGAGAGCAACCATGCAGGAGGAGCTGGAGACAGCACAGACTAGAACAACTATGTTTGACTTGTTCCGCACACCCAACCTGCGAAAAAGGATCTGTCTCCTGTCCTTTGTGAGGTGGGCTACATACAGTGCATGTGAGAAGAAACATGAATCTATTTATTTCAAATCTTATAACAGTATTGTGAGAGGAAGGGCATACTTGCATTTTTGAAATTTATTTATTTATTTTAATTGGAGGCTAATTACTTTACAATATTGTAGTGGGTTTTGCCATTCATTGACATGAACCAGCCATGGGTGTACATGTGTGCCCCATCCTGAACCCCCCTCCCACATCCCTCCCCTTCCCATCCCTCAGGGTCATCCCAGTGCACCGGCCCTGAGCACCCTGTCTCATGCATCGAACCTGGACTGGTGATCTATTTCACATATGGTAATCTACATATTTGCATTTAAAGGATGAGGAAAACAGGCCAAGTAAGACTCGTGTGGAACTGATTTTACAATGACAGTTCAGTCATATCACACTGCCAGTCTCTTCACTGGAGACTGAGGTTGAGAACTTCCCTCACAGCACAGATTTTGGCACTTAATTTTCTTCATTTATTCTTTGAATTGTAATTGAAGCAAATCTGGCACACTGTAATGTGAAGAGATCACAAATAAATACAGGTCAACGAATATTTCAATTTCTAATAATGTAACCAACATACAAATCAAGATAGAACAATCCTAATTCCCCAGGAGTTCTGCTCATGTAACCCATATAAACACCACCACCACCTCCACCACTACCCCACTCTCATCTCCTCCTCACTCCCTTCCACTGTGCACTATTCCAGTCTCCATCACTACAGATGAGTGGTGCCTGATCTTACCCTTCACATAATAAATGACAAAAGGGTTCTGTGACAGGTCTCCTTTCTTCAGGCTCATTCATGAAGATTCACCCATTCTGTTGCTTGTACTGGTAAACCGTTCTCTCCAGTGTTTTATTTTCCATTACATGAATACACTACAATGTCTGTATGTGCTTCAAACTTGGTGGACTTTATTTGTTTCTGTTTTGGATACAGTTTGTGTGCTAGCAAATCTTGTTCATTATTTCTTGAGGAGACGTAACTACTAACTTTGATAGAGTCAGGAGGAGAAACTTTAAATACAGTTCTGAATTTTTGAAGACTTATACACATATCAGCCACTAGAAAATACATACCCACTGCCAATCTTAACCTTGGAGAAGGAAATGGCAACCCACTCCAGTGCTCTTGCCTGGAGAATTCCAGGGACGAGGAAGCCTGGTAGGCTGCCATCTATGGGGTCGCACAGAGTCGGACACGACTGAAGCAACTTAGCAGCCAATCTTAAGAAGTAACTACTAAGCTGAACAATTTACTTCTTTCCAGATATATTCCAGTAGATGTCTGCATTTAAATGCATTGTGCTGTTTCAACATTTCTTTACTCACTAGGAAACACAGATTTATGTTCCGAAATCCTACACAATCAGAATGGAAGAAAAAAGTATAGATAATGATCAAGATAGACCTTGCTTAAAATTGCTGTGATCTGTGGTGTTTCTTGTTGTAAGTTCTAAGTGTAGCTCTCTCTGGTTGTAGTAGATCTTTAAAGTGGACTCATGTCTAGATGCCTTCTGTGTAAAATGTAGATCCCCAGTGGCCATATTTCATTACATTTCTGATGGTACAGTTGGTGCACGTTTGCTTTCTGAATTCTTCCATTTTCCCTTGGTGCTAAGAAATCAGATAAAATGTTTAAATTCCCCAGAATTCTGTTAGACCCCAGGACACTGCTCCCAGGTCAAGGAGACACTGGTAGTCTCTTTGCAACTTCAATCATAGTTGAGAAAAAGGGAATTCTTCCCAGGACTGGTGTTGGGGGACGAGAGGGAGGACTCACAACATTCATACATATATACTTACCTTTATACAGACAACCCACAAAAAGAAATCCTTCTCCAATTTATAAATTTTAATCATTCTATATTCAATTTCTCTAAACCATTCACTTTGGTGGACTGGGCCAGATTATGTATTCCTGTCATTGTCAACTCGATGCTTAGGGACTCAGAAAAAAAAAAAAAAAGACAAGAGGGAGTGTCACTTTCATATACAGACACATAATCTTTTATTGTATCTTTATCACCTTAAAATGAACTATTACAGAAATCAGACTGGGCCTTTATTCTTTAACCTTGACCATTGGCTGCCTGGGTCAACATAATCATCAATGACAGCAATGGGCTCTAATCTATGGCTTATGTCTTCTTTTGCTCACTACAGATTTGCAAACACACTACCCTTTTTTGGCATTATCATCAATCTACAGCACTTTGGAAGCAATATTTTCCTGTTCCAGGTAATCTTTGGAGCTCTCACTATCTCAGTCCGATGTCTTGCACTTTACCCACTGAACAATTTGGGCCGTCGACCAACCCAGATGTTTTTCATGTTCCTGGTGGGACTTTCCATTTTGATCAACATGTTTGTGCCTCAAGGTGAGAGAAGATTGGAGTTTGGGGAAAGGAAGTGTCTTTTTAAAACCACCATGGATTGTGTTGGGCCATACTATCTGGAGCCAGCAGTAAAGAATGGTCTCAATTAAAGGGAAAGAAAAAAAACAAAACTAAACTAACCACCCCCACACCTCGGGGCCTTTTAAGGTAGATCAGACAGCATTCTGTCTGTGGAACGTATTTCTCCCAGTGCAGTGCCCTATCAGAGACCGTGACCCCAAACCCTGGGGCTTAAACCCTTGCCTTCAGAGACAGCCCACACTCTGTCTATGGAGCAGGTGGTGGTTTAGTTGTTAAATCGTGTCTGACTCTTGCAACACCATGTTGTGGCCCATAAGTCTCCCCTGCCTCTGTCCGTGGAATTTTCCAGGCAAGAATACTGGCATGGGTTGCCATTTCCTTCTCCAGGGGATTTTCCCGACCCAGGGATAGAACAAGGCTCTCCTGTATTGTAGGTGGATTCTTTACCAACTGAGGCACTAGAGAAGGCCAATTAAAGGCTAAGTCCTACCCAAACCAATCAAAGAGTTTATGAGAAATTCTAATAAGATTTTAGAAAAAGAACCAGAGATCAGCAAGTGGCAGTTCAGACATCTATTTATCATCATTACATAGTGAAAGTTGTCTGTAAACTGGTACCATTAGTCCTGACAGTTCCTCTAGGAGAGAACTTGTTCAGTTGCCATTCACACTTTTAATAACAAGGATGGAAGGGTGAGATCTTGCAATTATATCCCAAGTGAAAGCATAGTATGGTCACTGCCTCTGTTTTGGCTCAGTACTAGATATGCTGGAGCTACCCTGGTAGTTCAGCTGGTAAAGAATCCACCTGCAACATAGGAGACTCTGGTTTGATCCCTGGGTCGGGAAGATCCCCCAGAGGAGGGCATGGCAACCCACTCCAGTCTTCTTGCCAGGAAAATCCCAGCGACAGAGGAGCCTGATGGACTACAGTCCATAGGGTTGCAAACAGTTGGACACAACTGAAGCAACTGAGCATGCGTGCACTTGGTAGTTCTATTTTTAGTTTTTTATGGAACCTCCATACAGTTCTCTATAGTGGTTGTAACAATTTATATTCCCATCAACAGTGCAAGAGGATTTCCTTATCTCCACATGCCCTCCAGCATTTGTTGCTTATAGATTATTTTGTTGATGGTCATTATGACTGGTGTGAGGTGATACTCCATCATAGTTTTGATTTGCCTTTCTGTAATAATGAGCAATGTTGAGCATCTTTTCATGTGTTTGTTGGCCATCTCTCTGTTTATGTCTTCTTTGGAGAAATATCTATTTAGGTCTTCCACTCATTTTGTATTGGGTTGTTTGGGGTTCTTTTATATTGAGCTGCATGCGTGCTTGTATATTTTGGAGATTAATCCCTCGTTAGTTGCTTCATTCGCAATTATTTTCTCAGATTCTGAAAGTTGTCTTTTCATCTTGTCTGTGGTTTCCTTTGCTGTGCAAAAGCTTTTAAGTTTAATTAGGTCCCATTTGTTTGTTTTCATTTTTATTTTCATTACTCTAGGAGGTGCAGCTAGGGGATCTTGCTGCCATTTATGTCAAAGAGTGTTCTGCCTATGTTTTCCTCTAAGAGTTTTATAGTGTCTGGCCTTACAGTTAGGACTTTTATCCATTTTGACTTTATTTTTTTTAATGGGGTTAGGAAATGTTTACATTCCATTCTTTTTTGTGTAGCTGTCAAGGTTTCCCAGTACCACATATTGAAGAGGTTGTCTTTTCTCCATTATATTTTCTTTTCTCCTTTGTCAAAGTTTTGGTAACCATAGGTTCATGAGTTTATATCTGGACTTTCTATCCTATCCAAAGCAATCTACAGATTCAATACAATTCCCATTAAATTGCCAATGGCATTTTCAAAGAACTAGAACAAAAAAATTTGTATGGAATCCCAAAGAACTCCCAATAGCCAAAGCAACCTGGAGTAAGAAAAATGGAACTCAGGGAATCAGGATCCCTGAATTAAGACTACACTACAAAGCTATGATAAACAACACAGTATGGTACAGGCACAAAACAGAAATATAAATCACTGGAACAGGATAGAAAGCCCAGAGGTAAATCTACAATATATTTCAAAAAAACAAAGAGCCTATAGAGTTTTTTTACTGACTAAATTTTGTGGGTATTGATTCCTTCAGCCCAGATTTTTTAATCTCACTGATTTTCTCATCTCCAGATATGCAGACCCTGCGTGTGATTTTGGCAAGTGTGGGAATTGGTTGTATTGCTGCCTCTCACACCTGTTTTTCTGTCCACTACTGTGAACTCCTCCCCACTATTGTCAGGTATGAATTTATGAATACTCTGCCAGGGCCCATAAGAGAACTTTCCCAGCTAATTGGTGCTTATTCAAGGGAATAAACATAATAAGATCTGTTAATTATAAAGCAATTATTAGTATTTGTAATAGTGCTTTAAAAATAATTATAACCAAAAGTACTGTAAATGCTGACTTTGTGCCATGTACCATTCTAAGCAGTACTTCAATGCATCCTCTCTTAACTTTTTAGAAGATTTGTCAGACTAGTCACAATATGTAACACTCTGTTTAAAGAGTAATTCATATTGACGTTGACAAAGACATCTAGCAAATCACAGAGCAAATGACAAAAGCAAGACGTTTTCATCAAGCTCATGATTTAATACTTGTGGAGTTTTCTGGTTCAAAATAAAGTCAAAATAATAGATCATAAATTAAAGTCCAGAATTTAAGTGGATTATTATATATTGTCATTTACCCTTCAGAGCAAAGGCTGCAGGATTAGATTTGTTGGCTAATAGGTGTGGGGCAGCACTGGCTCCCCTGCTGATGACCCTAGTGGTGTATCTACCCACCCTGCCCTGGATCATCTATGGAATGTGTCCCATCATTGCTGCTCCTGTTCTCCTTCTCCTACCTGAAACTAGAAATCTGCCTCTGCCTGACACCATCCAGGATGTGGAAAATAAGTGAGTAGACCTTCTAACCATCCCCTAGGAGGGACTGTGAGCTTTGGATCTGTGGGTGAGAAAGGCAACACACCGTGTGGGTCCCTCAGATCACTGGGGAGGCTGAGCCTTGCCAGGGATACTCCCATCTCGGGCCATTGCCTTCATAAGTGGCAAGGTCATTTCTATTCACTGTGAGTTTCAATCTAGACTGCAGAGATCCCTTCTGCCCTGTTCTCTTTGGTAGTTTTAGTGCTGAAGAGAAGATATTAGCTCTACTAATATCTTAGGGCACATCTTACCTGCCCTCATGAGAGACATACATTTCTGATCATGTTTCATGGTCTTCAGATCCATAAAAATTAAAGTCTCTCTTTGAAAAGATACTAGAGAGATAAATCTTATATTGATGCCTATAAGACTAGACAATTTTGCTGTCATACATAATGGAAATATTGAGGATAAGGATAATAAGAAACTGGTAAAAAATATTTGTAAATAAGAAAAATGCTCGGTCACTCGGTCATGTCCGACTCTTTGCAACCCCACGGACTGTAGCCCACCAGACTCCTCTGTCCATGGAATTTTTCACACAGAAATACTGTGATGGGCTGCCATTTCCTACTCCAGGAGTTCTTCCTGACCCAGGGAATGAACTCCAAATTCTTGTGTCTTCTGCATTGGCAGGTGGATTCTTTACCACTGCCCCACCTAGGAAGACCATTACTGACCTACAGCTTCCATAATGGAGTGACTCAAACTGAGCTCCTTAAACAACAGAAATTTATTGTCTCACAATTATACAGGCTGGAAGTCTGAGCTGTAGTTGTTGGCAGGGCCATGTCCCCACTATAGGCTCTCGGGAAGGGTCTGTTCCAGGTCTCTCTTACATCTCAATAGTTTCTTTGCTGTGGCAGCACAACTCCAATTTTCACATGGCATCTCCCCACCCACCTCTGTGTCCTGATGTTCCCTTTGTGTAAAGACACCAGTCTTATTGGATTAGGGGCCCATCTTAGCCCAATATGACCTCATCTTAATTCATTTTATCTGCAACTTCCTTGTTTCCGAATATGGTAATCTTACATTTGAGGTGCTAAGAGTTACAACTTGAACACATGAATTTTAGGAGACATGATTTAACCCATAACAAATGGGGAACTCCCTTGGGATTTTCAGTTCACCTCTTGCCTTTCTTCCATCACTGGCCAGACCTCTAAAGAGACAAAATGATAGTAGCAACTTTCTAGGATCTCCACAGTCAGCAGAGCCTATTCCAGCATGAGTGTCAACTCCATAGATTTTATTGAATTAAAAAAGATGATGGAGAGGATCAATTTGTACTTATGTATGGAGGGCACACAAACCTATTTTCACATTTTCTTTTTTAAAGGTTGTTTTTCATTTACCTATTGGTTGATTGACTGGTTGTTTCTTGTTTTTCCAGCAAAAAATTCTCAAGAAAAGTAAATGAAAAAGATTTCTACATAAAAGTAACAAAGTTTTAAGGAGTTATTGGTGAAGAAAAGAAAAACATGAAGGACAAATATGAATTTTCCTTTTTATTCACAAACCAGCAAGAAAGTATACGGAAAATGTATCTCATTTACAATCATATTAATTTGCACTTTATCATATACTTTGTTGGAACATGTAATTTCATGAAGAGTTCAATTTAGGGGGAAGTAGTTTTAAAAGTTTTTAATTTATCAATAAATTATTAATAGACAAGATAATTCAGATTCAGAAACAAAGAAACACCATGAAATTAGGATCTGACTGGTTGTTATATGGAACAGCATATGGTGAACTCTAAAAAAATTTACAGAAATCAGAACACTGTATCATATGCAAATGGACATTGAAAGAAATCCAGAAACAGATACCCAGTATGTATATGCTTAACATAATACATTTGACATCATAAATCTTCAAAAGAAAGCTTATGTAATCCTTGAATATCTTGTGTGTGTGAGCTCAGTCGTGCCTGACTCTGCGATCCCATGGACTGTAGCCCACTAGGCTCCTCTGTCCATGGACTTTTCCAGGCGAGAATACTGGAGCAGGTTCCCATTTCTTTCTCCAGGGACCTCCCTGACCCAGGGATTGAACCCACATCTCTTACATCTCCTGTATTCACAGGCTGGTTCTTTACCACTAGTACCACCTGGGAAACAATCTTTGAAAATACAATCATTGAAATGATAATAGTGACTTTTTTAATGGCAGGATTTAAATGACTATTACTTTCTCTTTGGCTTTTCTCTTTTCATATTTTCAACAATTGGCATATATAATTTTAGTATTTTCAGTTCAGTTCAGTCGCTCAGTCGTGTCCGACTCTTTGTGACCCCATGAATCGCAGCACGCCAGGCCTCCCTGTTCATCACCATTTCTCGGAGATCACTCAGACTCACATCCATCGAGTCAGTGATGCCATCCAGCCATCTCATCCTCGGTCGTCCCCTTCTCCTCCTGCCCCCAATCCCTCCCAGCATCAGAGTCTTTTCAAATGAGTCAACTCTTCGCATGAGGTGGCCGAAGTACTGGAGTTTCAGGTTTAGCATCATTCCTTCCAAAGAAATCCCAGGGTTGGTCTCCTTCAGAATGGACTGGTTGGATCTCCTTGCAGTCCAAGGGACTCTCAAGAGTCTTCTCCAACACCACAGTTCAAAAGCATCAATTCTTCGGCGATCAGCCTTCTTCACAGTCCAACTCTCACATCCACACATGACCACAGGAAAAACCATAGCCTTGACTAAACGGACCTTAGTCGGCAAAGTAATCAAAATTGAAGTATAAGCAACTTCAAAATGTGTATGCATTTAATAAAATCACTACAAATTAAAAACTATACTCCCAATCTCTCAATTTATCCCGCCTCTTCTTTCCCCCAGTAACCATAAGACTGGTTTCTACACCTGTGACTCAATTTCTGTTTTGTAAATAAGTTCATATACACACTGTGCTGTGCTGTACTTAGTTGCTCAGTTGTGTCCAACTAGATGACTCCATGGACTGTAGCCCCCCAGGCGCCTCTGTCCATGGAGATTCTGCATGTAAGAATGCTGGAGTGGGTGGCCTATCCCTTCTCCAGTGGAGCTTCCTGACCCAGGAATCGAACTGGGGTCTCCTGCATTGCAGGTGGACTCTTTACCAACTGAGCTATCAGGGGAGCCCCTTGTCATGTATATGTAACACAGAAAGGACTTGACTTGTTCCTGTGGATACAAAGATTTGATGAGACAAAAAGCATAAAATCAGAACTCTCATGTAGGCCACAGTGCAACTTGGGTGTCATGTTTTAATTTTCTATAAGTCTGTGATTATAACTTGGTGGCTCAAGTCTCTCCAATTTGGAAGGAGTCCAGAAGGATGTTGCGTGTATATTCTCAAAATCTCTCCACTGTGGTATCTTTATACAAAGCCAAAATTATGAGTTTCAGATGAAAGGGTGGGTTGACCTCTTGCATCTCAATCCCAACACAGGGAAGAATCTCTCTTTTCTCAGATAGTGATTGAAATAGCTGGAAAGAGACATCTGTGTCACCTTGACCTAGGAGCACAGTTTCCTAGAATCTAACACAATTCTGGGAAACTTAAACTTCAATTCTGATTTCTTAGGACCAAGAGAAAGTGTAAGGATATGGGAAAGCAAACTTGCACCATCAGAAATGGAATCAAAGCTTTCCACTGGGTGGTCTACATTTTACCCAGAAAGCATCTAAGGGACGGAGGTCCACTTTAATGATCTGCTACACCCAGAGAGAGCTACATTTAAATATTGCAACAGAAGAAACACCACAGATAAAGCAATTTCAAGCAAGGCCACTCTTGAACATTATCTCTGCTTTTTCCTTGCACTTTGTCTATGATTCAGAAACATAAGTCTCTGTCTGAGTGAATACTGAAAAGGTGAAAAAGCATAATGCAATTAAATGCAAATGGGGTCTACTAGGATATGCTCTCAGTTCAGTCAATCAGTCAAGTCCGACTATTTGGGGCCCCGTGGACTGCAGCAGGCCAGGCCTCCCTGTCCATCACCAACTCCGGAGTTTACTCAAAATCATGTCCATCGAGTCAGTGATGTCATCCAACCATCTTACCCTCTGTTGTCCCCTTTTCCTCCTGCCTTCAATCTTTCCCAGTACCAGGGTCTTTTTAAATGAGTCAGTTCTTCTCATCAGGTGACCAAAGTATTGGAGTTTCAGCTTCAGCACCAGTCCTTCCAATGAATATTCAGGACTGATTTCCTTTAGGATGGACTGGTTGGATCTTCTTGCAATCCAAGGGACTCTCAAGAGTCTTCTCCAACACCACAGTTCAAAAACATCAATTCTTTGGCACTCAGCTTTCTTTATAGTCCAACTCTCATGTCCATACATGAGTACTGGAAAAACCATAGCTTTGACTAGACGGACTTTTGTCAGCAAAGTAATGTCCCTGCTTTTTAATATGCTGTCTAGGTTCATTATAGCTTTTCTTCCAAGAAGCAAGTGTCTTTTAATTTCATGGCTGCAGATGGCTACAGTTACCATCTGCAGTGATTTTGGAGCCCCAAAAATAAAGTCTGTCATTATTTCCATTGTTTCCCCATCTGCTTGTCATGAAGTGATGGGACCAGATGCCATGATCTTAGTTTTTTGAATGTTGAGTTTTAAGCCAAGTTTTTCACTCTCCTCTTTCACTTTCATCAAGAGACTCTTTAGTTCTTCTTCACTTTCTGCCAGAAGGGTGGTGTCATCTGCATATCTAAGGTTATTGATATTTCTCCCAGCAATCTTGATTCCAGCTTTTGCTTCATCCAGTCTGGTATTTTGTATGATGTACTCTGCATGAAAGTTAAATAAGCAGGGTGACAATATACAGCCTTGATGTACTCCTTTCCCAATTTGGAGCCAGTCTGTTGTTCCATGTCCAGTTCTAACTGTTGCTTCCTGACCTGCATACAGATTTCTCAGGAAGCAGGTCAGGTGGTCTGGTATTCCCATCTCTTGAAGAATTTTCCACAGTTTGTGTGATCCACACAGTCAAAGGCTTTGTTATAGTCAATAAAACAGAATTACATGTTTTTCTGGAACTGTCTTGCTTTTTCAATGATCCAATGGATGTTGGCAATTTAATCTCTGGTTCCTCTTCCTCTGCTAAATCCAGCTTGAACATCTGGAAGTTAACGGTTCACAGATTGCTGAAGTCTGGCTTGGAGAATTTCGAGCATTATTTTGCTAGATGTGAGATGAGTGCAATTGTGTGGTAGTTTGAGCATTCTTTGGCATTGCCTTTCTTTGGGATTGGAATGAACACTGACCTTTTCCAGTCCTGTCGCCACTGCTGAGTTTTCCAAATTTGCTGGCAGACTGAGTGCAGCACTTTCACAGCATCATCTTTCAGGATTTGAAATAGCTCAACTGGAATTCCATCACCTCCACTAGCTTTGTTTGTAGTGGTGCTTTTAAGGCCCACTTGACTTCACATTCCAGGATGTCTGACTCTAGGTGAGTGATCACACCATCGTGATTATCTTGATTGTGAAGATCTTTTTTGTACAGTTCTTCTGTGTATTCTTGCCACCTCTTCTTAATATCTTCTGCTTCTGTTAAGTCCATACCATTTCTGTCCTTTATTGTGCCCATCTTTGCATGCAATGTTCCCTTGGTATCTCTAGTTTTCTTGAAGAGATCTCTAGTCTTTCCCATCCTATTGTTTTCCTCTATTTCTTTACATTGATCACTGAGAAAGGCTTTCTTATCTCTCCTTGCTATTCTTTGGAACTCTGCATTCAAATGGGTTTATCTTTCCTTTTCTCCTTTGCCTTTCACTTCTCTTCTTTTCTCAGCTATTTGTAAGGCCTCCTCAGACAGCCATTTTGCCTTTTTGCATTTCTTTTTTTTTTTGGGGGGGGGATGGTTTTGATCACTGCCTCCTGTACAGTGTCATGAACCTCTGTCCATAGTTCTTCAGGTGCTCTGTCTATCAGATCTAATTCCTATAATCTATTTCTCACTTCCACTGTATAATCATAAGGGATTTGATTTAGGTCATACCTGAATGGTCTAGTGGTTTTCCCTACTTTCTTCAATTTAAGTCTGAATTTTGCAATAAGGAGTTCATGGTCTGAGCTCCACAAGTTTCCATTAGTATTCATCATGTTCATCTTACGTTGCCATAAGTATTCATCTTATGAAAACTAAATCACTAGCAAGGAGAACATCTTACTGCTACATCAACAGAATGGATGGATCTTCATGAATGAGCATGAGGAAAGGAGGTTGTCACAGAATCTTCTTACCATTTACATTATGTGAAGGTTAAGATCAGACTAAACTGTGATACAGTGATGGAGATCAGGACAGTACATAGGACATGACAATGAGGAAAAAATGAAAGTGAGGCTGTGGTGGTGGTGGTTTTTAGTGTGATACAGGATATAAATAAGAGGATCTTCTGAGGGTTTCAGATTTTTCTATCTTGATCAGGACCTTGGTTACATTTTAATTTTTGAAATAGTTATTGACATGTACATATTCTCTATCTATTCATGACTTCATGCATGAGATTTGCTTCAACTAAAATTCAAAGAAAAATGAAAAATATTAAATAACAAAATCTTTACTGTGAAGGAAGTTCTCTACATCAGTCTCCAGTGAAGAGACTGACAGTGTGATATGATAAGGAAATCTACACAATGTAATCAGTTCCGTGTGAGTCTTACATGGTGTGTTTTCCTCACCTTTTATCTCCAAATCAATGTCTTCTTCTCACAACACTGTTATGAACTTTGAAATAAATAGATTAGATACATGTCCCCACTCTTTGAATGTTGTCACGAACTGTATGATGCTCACCTCACAAAGGACAGGGGCAAATCCTCTTACACAGGTTGGGCGTGCAGAACAAGTCAAATAGGGTCGTTTTCATCTGTGCTGCTTCCAGTTCCTCCTCTTCTCAAACACTTCAACAAAAAACACATATTGTTTGCCAACATAGTGCCAGGTTTTGTGATGAGCACTGGCACACAATACACAGGAGAGATGTGTTCCCTTTCTTTCTCTATAACATAGTACACATGCAATCACAAGTGTGGAGGTGATATGAAGGATGGTGTAGAGAGCTAAGGGAGACACCAGGAATGTATATAGCCACACTGATATTTTGAAAATGAGAACAAAGAGGGGTGCAGGGCATCCCAGAGAGCACATATACTGGAGATTCACATCAGGAAATGAGCTAAATGAAACAATGGTTGCACAATGGGCAAAACTTCTCTTCTATGAGCTAGACATGACAGAGAAGGGAACTGAGCTTATATTCTCAACTAACTTCTCTTGTTATTAATAGAAAAGCAGTTTGTCTGTCTCAGTAAGGAGAAGGCAGGTTTCATTTTGTCTACCTTCCAATCCGGTAACCACCTTCACTTTCCTCCGCTCTTCTGTGGTCAGGGTTGCTTCATCATTCATTATTCCATGTCTGTGTGCAGCTTTTTAAGTTCATTGTTAGCAAGGTAATGCTCAAAATCCTTCAAGCTGGGCTTCAACAGTACCTGCATGAAGGACTTCCAGATGTACAACTGGGATTTAGAAAAGGCAGAGGAACCAGAGATCAAATTACCAACATCCGTTGTATCATAGAAAAAAACAGGGAATTCCAGAAAAACATCTACTTCTACTTCATTGACTATGCCAAAGCCTTTGACTGTGTGGATCACAACAAACTGTGGAAAATTCTTAACAAGATGGAAATACCAGACCACCTTACCTGCCTCCTGAGAAACCTGTATGCAGGTCAAGAAGCAACAGTTAGAAATGGAAATGAAACAACAGACTGGTTTGAAGTTGGGAAAGGGGTACGTCAAGGCTGTATACTGTCACCCTGTTTATTTAACTTATATGAGAAGTGCAACAGGCAAAATGCCAGGCTGGAAGAATCACAAGCTGAAATCAAGATTGCCGGAAGAAATATCAACAACCTCATATATGCAGAAGGTACCACTCTAGTAACAGAAAGTGAGGAACTAAAAGTCTAAAGAACTAACAGTCAGGAACTAAAGAATCTCTTGATGAGGATGCAAGAAGAGAGTGAAAAACCTGGCTTAAAACTCACCATTCAAAAACTAAGATCATGGCATCCAGTCCCATCACTTCATGCAAAGAGATGGGGAGAAAGTGGAAACAATGACAGATTTAACTTTCTTGGGCTCCAAAAGCACTACAAATGATCCTGCAGCCATGAAATTAAAAGACGATTGCTCCTAGGAAGAAAAGCATTGACAAACCTAGAGTGTTTTAAAAGGCAAAGACATTATTTTGCCAAAAAATATCTGTATTGTCAAAGCTATGGTTTTTCCAATAGTCATGTACAGATGTGAGAGCTTGACGATAAAGAAGGCTGAAAAAAAAAAAAAAAAGTGAAGTCTCTCAGTCGTGTCCGACTCTTTGTGACCCCATGGACTGTAGCCTACCAGGGTCCTCCATCCTTGGGATTCTCCAGGCAAGAATACTGGAGTAGGTTGCCATTTCCTTCTCCATAAGCCCTGAAGAATTGATGCTTTAAAAGTGTGGCACTGTGGAAGACTCTTGAGAGTCCCTTGGGCTGCAAGGAGAACAAACTAGTCAATCCTAAAGGAAATCAAATCTGAATATTCACTGTAAGGGACTGATGCTGAAGCTCCATACTTTGGCCTCCTGATGCAAATGCTGCCTCATTGGAAAAAACCATGATGCTGAATAAGATTGAAGGCAAAAGAGAAAGGACAGCAGAGGATGAGATGGTTGTATGGCATCACCAACTCAATGAACATGAGTTTGAGCAAACTCCAAGAATAGTGAAGCACAGAGAAGTCTGTCATGCTACAGTCCATGGGATTGCAAAGAGTCAGACACAACTTAGCAACTGAACATCAACAACAAAGTATTCATGAGGTTTGTTGATGATAATCAGCCACCAAGCAGATTCTACCAGCCACTTGATGAATGATGGGCACACAAGTTCAGCCAGTTGTCTCTCCATTATTTGTTACACTATTATTGATGACAGATGCTTTTTGCCTTCCATCTAAAATCCACCATTTCACTTGTTGGGTCAAAAATAGAAATTCATGTTCTGTTAAACAAATTCTAGGAAAATATGAGCTCCTAAATGTTATAAATATATAATAATATATTTCATAAATAAATATTAACTCAAATATGAGTTTCTTTGTACTACATACAAAGGATCACAGACTTTGGGGTCAAACTGCCCCTCTGTTTATTTACCAGGGGATTTTTTTAAGAAACCTTAAAATTTAAACTTAGAGTCACTCACAAGCATGATTTCTTCCCAAACTTTGGCGTGTGATCTAACAATTTTGTGCACATAGTGTATTTTCATAACACATATTCTTAAAAAAAGAAGAAGTCTTTAAATTATGTAAGCTCCAACACCAACAAGTATTGTAAGTACACCTGCTACTTACTACTTCACCACCAGTATTATTGGTAACTGACTACACAAATGAGTCACTTATTTACTGGGTTAGTCAAAAAGTTTGTTCAGAGTTTTCAGTAACATCTTACAGAAAAACCAATATTTTTTTTGGCTAATCCAATATATCTCACTCAGTTCTCTCATCCATAAAGTAAGGAAAGAAACTTTCCTGGCAGTCCAGTGGTTAAGACTTTTCCTCCAAATGCAGGAAGTGCGGATTCAACCTCTGGTTGGGCAACTAAGATCCCGCATGCCTGGCAGCCAAAAAACCACAACAAACAGAAGCAATACTGAAGCAAATTCAATAAAGTCTTTTTTTTAATGGTCCACATTTTAAAAACTTTATAAAAAAGAGTGGCATAATATATTTTAAATGATTAAAACGGAAAATCTACAACCAAGATACTCTACCCAGCAAGACTCTCATTCAGATTGGACAGAGAAATCAAAAGCTTCACAGGCAAGCAAAAGCTTAGAGAATTCAGCACCATCAAATGAGTCATACAAAAATGCTAATGGAACTTCTGTAGGTAAGGGAGGCAGGAAAGAGGCCACAACTGCATACAAGAAAATCTAAATGGGAAACCACACATGTAAAGGCAAACATAAAGTAATTGCAAGATATCAGCCACACACAAATATGATATCAAACCCAGGAAGAATTATTAGAAGAGAAGAACACAGCTGCAGGAAATGGGAACTACATCTGAAATTAAGAAACCAGCAACTTAAAAGAAACTTGTACATATATATAAAACTAATAAAAAATCCAACATATGGAGGCTGAACAACATGCTGCTGAATAACCAACAAATCACAGAAGAAATCAAAATATGCATAGAAATGAATGAAAAGGAAAACACAACAATCCCAAACCTGTGGGACACTGTAAAAGCAGTGCTAAGGGGAAGGTTCATAGCAATATAGGCATACCTCAAGAAACAACATAAAAGTCAAATAAATAACCTAACTCTACACCTAAAGCAACTAGAAAAGGAAGAAATTATGAACCCCAGGGTTAGCAGAAGGAAAGAAATCTTAAAAATTAGGGCAAAAATAAATGCAAAAGAAACAAAAGAGACCATAGCAAAAATCAACAAAGCCAAAAGCTGGTTCTTTGAGAGGATAAATAAAATTGACAAACCATTAGCCAGACTCATCAAGAAACAAAGGGAGAAAAATCAAATCAATAAAATTAGAAATGAAAATGGAGAGATCACAACAGACAACACAGAAATACAGAGACTACTATCAGCAATTATACGCCAATAAAATGGACAACTTGGAAGAAATGGACAAATTCTTAGAAAAGTACAACTTTCCAAAACTGAACCAGGAAGAAATAAAAAATCTTAACAGACCCATCACGAGCACGTAAATTGTAACTGTAATCAGAAATCTTCCAGCAAACAAAAGCCCAGGTCCAGACAGCTTCACAGCTGAATTCTACCAAAAATTTAGAGAAGAGCTAACACCTATCCTACTCAAACTCTTCCAGAAAATTGCAGAGGAAGGTAAACTTCCAAACTCATTCTATGAGGCCACCATCACCCTAATACCAAAACCTGACAAAGATGCCACAAAAAAAGAAAACTACAGGCCAATATCACTGATGAACATAGATGCAAAAATCCTTAACAAAATTCTAGCAATCAGAATCCAACAACACATTAAAAAGATCATACACCATGACCAAGTGGGCTTTATCCCAGGGATGCAAGGATTCTTCAATATCTGGCTTCACAGCTGAATTCTACCAAAAATTTAGAGAAGTGCTAACACCTATCCTACTCAAACTCTTCCAGAAAATTGCAGAGGAAGGTAAACTTCCAAACTCATTCTATGAGGCCACCATCACCCTAATACCAAAACCTGACAAAGATGCCACAAAAAAAGAAAACTACAGGCCAATATCACTGATGAACATAGATGCAAAAATCCTTAAAGAAATTCTAGCAATCAGAATCTGACAACACATGAAAAAGATCATACACCATGACCAAGTGGGCTTTATCCCAGGGATGCAAGGATTCTTCAATAGCCACAAATCAATCAATGTAATACACCACGTTAACAAATTGAAAAATAAAAGCCATATGATTATCTCAATAGATGCAGAAAAAGCCTTTGACAAAATTCAACACCCATTTATGATTAAAAACCCTCCAGAAAGCAGGAATAGAAGGAACACACCTCAACATAATAAAAGCTATATATGACAAATCCACAACAAACATTATCCCCAATGGTGAAAAATTGAAAGCATTTCCCCTAAAGTCAGGAAAAAGATAAGGGTGCCTACTCTCACCACCAATATTCAGCATAGTTTTGGAACTTTTGGCCACAGCAATCAGAGCAGAAAAAGAAATGAAAGGAATCCAAATTGGAAAAGAAGAAGTAAATCTCTCACTGTTTGCAGATGACATGATCCTCTCCATGGAAAACCGTAAAGACTCCACCACGTGTACACACGTGGCAGATTCATGTTGATGTATGGCAAAACCAATACAACATTGTAAAGTAATTAGCCTCTAATTAAAATAAATAAATTAAAAAAAAAACTTTACTGCAGATGGAAAAAAAAAAATTCCCCCAGCAAATTGCTAGAGCTAATCAATGAATACAGTAAAGTTGCAGGATATAAAATCAACACACAGAAATCCTTGCATTCCTATACACTAATAATGAGAAAATAGCAAGGGAAGTTAAGGAAACAATTCCATTCACCCTTGCAATGAGCAGAATAAAATACTTAGGTATATATCTACCTAAAAAAACAAAAGACCTATACACAGAAAACTATAAAACACTGGTGAAAGAAATCAAAGAGGACACAAATAGATGGAGAAATATACCATGTTCATAGATTGGAAGAATCAATATAGTGAAAATGAGCATACTAACCAAAGCAATCTATAGATGAAATGCAACCCCTATCAACCTACCAATGGTATTTTTCATAGAGCTAGAACAAATAATTTCACCATTTGCATGGAAATACAAAAAACCTCAAATAGCCAAAGCAATTTTGAGAAAGAAGAATGGAACTGGAGGAATCAACCTGCCTGACTTCAGGCTCTACTACAAAGCCACAGTCATCAAGAGAGTATGGTACTGGCACAAAGACAGAAATATAGATCAATGGAACAAAATGTAAAGCCCACAGATAAATCCACACACCTATGGACACCTTATCTTTGACAAAGGAGGCAAGAATATACAATGGAGAAAAGACAATCTCTTTAACAAGTGGTGCTGGGAAATCTGGTCAGCCACTTGTAAAAGAATGAAGCTAGAATACTTTCCAACACCATACACAAAAATAAATTCAAAATGGATTAAAGATTTAAATGTAAGACCAGGAACTATTAAATTCCTAGAGGAAAACCTAGGCAAAACACTCTCCGACATGAACCACAGCAGGATTCTCTA
The DNA here is from genome assembly GCA_006410635.1 of Cephalophus harveyi. Lineage (NCBI taxonomy): Eukaryota > Metazoa > Chordata > Mammalia > Artiodactyla > Bovidae > Cephalophus > Cephalophus harveyi. The sequence continues at coordinate 131,337 of SJYT01021829.1, read as the reverse complement.
TGACACACCTCCTGGAATATTGGAAATGAAAGCAAAAATAAATAAATGGGACCTAATTAAAATCAAAAGCTTCAGTATGGGGAGGGAGGTGGGGGGGGGTAGACATACAGATGGCTAACAAATACATGAAAAGATGCTCAATGCAAATTCAAACCACAATGAGGTACCATTTCACACCAGTCAGAATGGCTGCTATTCAAAAGTCTACAAGCAATAAATGCTGGAGAGGGTGTGGAGAAAAGGGAACCCTCTTACACTGTTGGTGGGAATGCAAACTAGTACAACCACTATGGAGAACAGTGTGGAGATTCCTTAAAAAACTGGAAATAGAACTGCCTTATGACACAATAATCCCACTGCTGGGCATGCACACCGAGGAAACCAGAATTGAAAGAGACACGTGTACCCCAATGTTCATCACAGCACTGTTTATAATAGCCAGGACATGGAAGCAACTGTCCATCAGCAGACGAATGGATAAGAAAGCTGTGGTACATATACACAATGGAGAATTACTCAGCCATTAAAAAGAATACATTTGAATCAGTTCTAATGAGGTGGATGAAACTGGAGCCTGTTATACAGAGTGAAGTAAGCCAGAAAAAAAAAAACCCAATACAGTATACTAAGGCATATATATGGAATTTAGAAAGATGGTAATGATAACCCTGTATGTGAGACAGCAAAAGAGACACAGATGTCTTGAACAGTCTTTTGGATTCTGTGGGAGAGGGCGAGGGTGGGATGATTTGGGAGGATGGCATTGAAACATATACAATATCATATGTGAAATGAATCACCAGTCCAGGTTTGATGCATGATACAGGATGCTCGGGGCTGGTCCACTGGGATGACCCAGATGGATGGTATGGGGACAGAGGTGGAAGGGGGGTTCAGGATGGGGAACACGTGTACACCCATGGTGAATTCATGTTGATGTATGGCAAAACCAATACAATATTGTAAAGTAAAAAAATAAATAAATAAAAAGAATCTTGTACATATATAAATTGCTATATAAAACCTCAAGGCAGGGGTGTTTCCCTGGTGGTCCAGTGGTTAAGAATTTGCCTTGCAATGCAGGGGACACTGGTTTGATCCCTGGTCAGGGAAGATCCCATATGCCATGGAGCAACTAAACCCGTGACCACAACTACTGAGTCTGTGTTCCAGAGCCCATGTCAAAGTCAAAGTGAAAGTTGCTCTGTTGTGTCCGACTCTTTGTGACCCCAAGGACTATACAGTCCATGGAATTCTCTAGGCCAGAATACTGGCATGGGTAGCCATTCCCTTCTCCAGGCAATCTTCCCCACCCAGGGATCGCACCCAGGTCTCCCACATTGCAGGTGGATTCTTTATCAGCTGAGCCACAATGGGAAGCCCCAAAATACTGGAGTGGGTAGCCTATCTCTCCTCCGGAGCCCATGAGCAGCAACTAAAGCCCCTGCACTGAGACTACTAAAGTGAGGGCACATAGAGCCTGTGCTCCACAACAAGAAGAGCCACCGCATTGAGGAGCCCACACATGGCAACCAGGAGTAGCCCTCACAAGCTACCACTGGAGAAAGCCCCCACGTGCTGTTTTTCATAATGGCTGCATCAATCTACATCAGCACTAAAAGTGTGCAAGTGTTCCCTTCTTTCAACATTATCACGAGTACTTATTATCTATTATCTTCTTGATGATAGCTATGGATGAAAACCAATGGCCAATCAAAAGAAACAGAGCATCTTTTCAAGCCAACCCGGGCATTATATTCCAGAAGACAGACTTCCAGAAAATTCTGAAGTAAGTCTGTTCTGTTTGTTAGAAGTTGAAGCCAAAGTAATAAATGTTTCAAGACAAAGAATCATACATCAAAATGTCACACTGACATTTGTCCAGTTCTGAATGTAACAAGTGAGAATAGGTCACCATGACCCATTTCGGTTGAGCTTGCATCCCCGATTCGGTTGAGCATGCAAACCACAGAGAAGGTCTGGTTAATGTCTAACATAGATGCACATTAAAGAGGGACCAATTAAGAGCCAGGAATATGCTATGCTTCAATTTTCCAGTCCAGCCTTAAAATAAAAAAAACAATTTTGTTCCGTCATAGCTATTCCATCAGGTGTGACCTAACCCAGTGTAGTTCTGATTTACATTTCTCTGATGACTGATGATGTTGAGCAATTTTTCATATACCTGTTAGCCATTTGTATCTCTTCCTTGGAGAAATGCTTATTCAGTTCCTTTGCCCATTATTCTTATTCCATTTTACATTGATAAGATTCAATATCAATAACCTCAGATATGCAGATGATACCACCCTTATAGCAGAAAGTGAAGAGGAACTAAAGAGCCTCTTGATGAAAATGAAAGAGAAGAGTGAAAAAGCTGGCTTAAAACTCAACTTTCAAAAAACTAAGATCATGGCATCTGGTCCCATCACTTCATGACAAATAGATGGGGAAACAATGGAAACAATGATAGATTTTATTTTCTTGGGCTCCAAAATCACTGCAAATGGTGACTGCAGCCATGAAATTAAAAGACACTTGATCCTTTGAGGAAGAGCTGTGACCAACAGTATATTAAAAAGCAGAAACATTAATTTGCTAACAAAGGTCTGTCTAGTCAAGGCAATGGTTTTTCCAGTAGTCATGTATGGATGTGAGAGTTGGACTATAAAGAAAGCTTAGCATCAAAGAATTGATGCTTTTTAACTGTGCCATTGGAGAAGACTCTTGAGAGTCCCATGGACTGCAAGGAGATCCAACCAGTCCATTCTAAAGGAGATCAGTCCTGGTTGTTCATTGGAAGGACTGATGTTGAAGCTGAAGCTCCAATATTTTGGCCACCTGATGGGAAGAACTGACTCACTGGAGAAGACTTTGATGCTGGGAAAGATTGAAGGCAGGAGAAGGGGACAACAGAGGATGAGATGGTTGGATGGCATCACCGACTCGATGGACATGAGTTTGAGGAAACTCCAGGAGTTGGTGATAGACAGGGAAGCCTGGAGTGCTCTAGTCCACTGGGTCACAAAGAGTCAGACATGACTGAGCAACTGAACTGAACTGAAGATACAAATAACATAAAATTTACATTCCAAGAATTATAATCCAAATATTGGCTATATTCTCTCATGTTGCATAATACATCCTTGGGTTGTTGTTCTTGTTGCTGGTCAGTCACTAGGTCATATCTGACTCCATGGACTACAGCATGCCAGGCTCTTCTGTCCTCCACTATCTCCAGGAGTTTGCTCAAATTCATGTCCTTTGAGTCGATGATGCTATCTAACCATCACATGCTCTGCTGCCTCCTTCTCCTTTGCCTTCGATCTTTCCCAGCATCAGAATCTTTTCTAGTGAGTCAGCTCTCCACATCAAGTGGCCACTGTATTGGAACTTCAACTTCAACATCAGTCCTTCCAATGAATATTCAGTGTTGATTTCCTTTAGGATTGACTGGTTTGATCTCCTTGCCATCCAAGAGATTCTCAAGAGTCTTCTCCAGCACAATTCCAAAGCATCAATTCTTTGGTGCTCAGCCTTCTTTATGGCCCAACTCATATGAGTTGATCCACAACATCCATACACAACTACTGGAAAAACCATAGATTTGACTATATAGACCGTCATTGGCAAAGTAATGTCTCTATTTTTTAATACCTTGTGTAGGTTTTTCATAACTTACCTTCCAAGAAGCAAACATCTTTTAATTTCATGGCTGCAGTCACCACCTGCAGTGATTTTGGAGCCCAAGAAAATAAAATCTGTCACTGCTTCCACTTTTTAGCCTTCTGTTTGCCATGAAGTGATGGGACTGAATGCCATGATCTTAGTTTTTTGAATGTAGAGTTTCAAGCAAGCTTTTCCACCTACGTCTTTCATTCTCATCAAGAGGCTCTTTAGTTTCTCTCCACTTTCTGCCATTACAGTGATATCATTTGCATATTGAAGTTGGTGATATTTCTCCCAGCAATTGATTCCAGCTTGTGATTTACCCAGCCTGGCATTTCACCTGATATACTCTGCACATAAGTTAAATAAGCAGGGTGACAATACACAGCTTTGTCTCCTATCCCAGTTTGGAAACAGAAATTGCACCACATTCCACTTTGCTTTAATTAAAAGAAAAGGATCATATTTTGTTAATTATTTGTTGTTACAGTACTAACAATGAAACACTTGCTTTCTGTTCTTTTCTCAGAAAAATCACAGGGCATCTACTCTTTCATCACTCAAATTCCATTTTCTGTAAATGACTGAAGACTGTGTATCAGGCTTATTATAGATTACTCAAAGGTCAAGTACCTGGCAAAGTCCTATGCTGGTTTCATAGAATCACGGAGGACAAACATATTTAGACAGTAAATCTTTAAACAGATTTAATGTTCATCAGATACTAGTATTTTTGGTAAATAATTTTCTCTCTGACTTCACAAAAAATCAAACACCCAATGCTCCCAAAAGAACTAGGGAAACTGATTCTTTGATCTGTTGCAGTAGTGAAGTGGGTTAGACCCATGGATGAGAAACTGTCATGAGGTCACATAGATGTACTGTGAGTTAATGAAAGAAAATATTTCCTTCTTTTAAGCTTCTCTCCATAAAGTCATTTTGATTCCTCTTGAATACCACCTGTTCCCAAAAGCCTTTGAGGAATTCCTGGATGAAACTGGTGGCCTAGGGAAATTCCAGATACTTTAAATGGTTTCCCTGATAGCTCAGTTGGTAAAGAATCCACCTGCAATGCAGGAGACTCTGGCTCGATTCCCAGATTGGGAAGATCTGCTGGAGAAAGGAAAAGCTACTCACTCCAGTATTCTGGCCTGGAGAAGTCTATGGACTGTATAGACTCCCAAAGAGTCAGAAACGACTGAGCAACTTTCACTTTCACTTTTTCAAATGGTTTTAATTCTCCCTTCTCTCATGATAGTAGTCTGTCACTCACTGTTGGAGAATTTCACTGCAGCTATTCCTGGTTATCGCTGCTGGGTCCACATTCTTGATAATGCCACTGTCTCAGATAATGACACTGGGATCCTGATGTCCTCCTGAGAATATCTATCCCCTTGGATTCTAACTTGAAGCCATAGAAACATCATTGTTTCCTCCACCCCCAGTGGCAGCTCCTTCACCTGAATTGGACCTTCCCCAACAAGAGTGAGCAGAACATGGAACCCTGTGTGGACAGCTGGGTGTATGACCTCAGCTTGTTCTCTTCCACCATTGTGACTGAGGTAAAGGCCTCATTTACCTCTTGTAACTATATGATCTCTATGTTTAGAATAACATAAACAGGGCTCAGGTTTTCAACTACTGAGTAGATAGTATAGCCAGCTACCTTTCATTCTTTTAGTAAGTAGTGGTTATCTTTTTAATTACCAAGCACTTTATTTTTTATTACAATTGAGTATAGTGGAAAAGTAAACTGGAAATGAATCTTAGTATCACAAAACTTTAAATTGTGTTAAGGTATACAGTTAGGCAAGATATAATGAGTGAAAAATTATCCTTGGTCAAATGTTCTTAGCCTACTTGCAAATTAGGAAATAGTTCCTACTTGGAAAGAGTAGTATTAATTTTTTTAAATTTCCATGTCCTGGCTACTTCTCAGAGAAACATTATCAGAGTGCATTTTACTCTAAGTGTAAAATCCGGACCTCATTAATGAAAAACGTCCTTAATGTTTTTAATGTGTGGCAAAGATTTAGAACCACCGAGGAACGCAGTGCTAAGTGAATATGAAGATTGGCCCTGATTTAACCTAAAGGAGTTAGCTGAGGGCTTCTAGAGAAAGCTATTTAAGCTGAGACTTGAATGATATAGATGAGTAAATGTGGCAAAGGAAACCAGAGAGTGTGTTCACTGAGGGCTATTGAAGTGAGTGAACATTGAGGGCTATAAGACGCTGTGAAGCTGCTCTGTTCTGACTTCCTTCTCTTCCAATGGGGCCTTGTATGTGGTTATCAATCACAGAAATCGGTGTTTCAGTCCCTATTCATAGCTGGCATGCTGGTGGGAGGCCTCATATATGGCCATCTCTCAGACAGGTGAGTGTCTCCACTTCACTGTTACCCTTCTTCTGTAGTATTTTCAGTTCATACTTAATTATTTCATGAAGAAGTCTTTTCTGAGTTCCAGTATGTAATTTATCCTGTTGGGGGTTGCCTTGATTCCCAGGGAGCTATAGATGGAAATGCAGAATTAGACTCATTTTGATGAATGTGATTTTGTTTCCACAGAGTTCTCTGTACTGATTACAGAAATGACATCTACCTAAGATCTGGGGGTATTACAGAGAAGTTTTTAGAGGCAAGTTATCAGAAAAATTAATTTATAAAGTTGAGGAGTTAGCATTGGGTAATAAGAAAAAAGTGCCTCAAGATAGGCAAGTCAGCCTATTTGAAGAAACAGCACTATAGCCCTTTGTTATAAATTCTATGTTAAGTCCCTCACAGATTCAGTGAGCTAAATACTTTCAGGTTCCCACCTTGGTCCTCACGTCACGGTTAACTTCACTGTAATTAGTATTCATTTCTATGAAACCTGTGTGGTTTGTAAGATGGTACTGAAGTTCAGTTTAAGAAATAATTGCACCTATAATCTGGTTTGTGGTTTTGTCTTAAAAAAAAAAACTAATTGGGGTAATACTTGCAACCATATACAGTAATTAATCTATAGGCCTCATGTGTTTTAATTTGTGTTGTGAGAAGTTTGGGTTGTCCTGGGCCTGGCAGTGGTAATCTTCAAAGAGAACAAACAAGGCAGCCACACACGCAAGTCTCTCATAGGGGAAATGAGAAGCTTAAAAATATTCCTTGTCGTCTATCAGTCTAATGTCATTTAACCTTAAGTTGAAAATTATGAACTCTGAATATATCACCTGAATGTAATTCATAAAAGATTTCATGCTCAGAGTGCTCGTATTGACCAGTCTGAGCCTTTTATGGTGATTCACAGTAAAATGCTAATTGATGAGTTTAGATGAGCATAGGGTAACAGATGTGTGTGTCTGTGTGTCTATGTGAGTTAGGATAGGAGATGAGAGGGGAAAATTCGATGGAGAACCTTGCAGCTAAGCTAAGTATTTTAAAACTAAAAATAGGCAAAAAGCTTATGAGAATTGACATCAAAATCAAAAATAAGCAAAGGGGACTATGTAAAACCAAAAGTTCTGCACAGCAAATAAAATGATCAACAGAATAAAAAGGAAGCCTCTTAGTCTCATCCACCAGAGGGCAGACAGAAGAAGCAAGAAAAAATACAGTCCCACTGCCTGCAAAACGAAAACTACAATAACAGAAAGTTAATCACATCTCTAACATAAATCACAGCAAGATCTTCTAGGACCCACCTCCCAGAGTAATGGAAATAAAAACACAAATAAACAAATGGGACCTAAGTAAACTTAAAAGCTTTTGTACAATTCAGGAAACTATAAGCAAGGTGAAACGACAGCCCTCAAAATGGGAGAAAACAATAGCAAATGAGACAACTGACAAAGAATTAATCTCCGAAATATACAAGCAGCTCATGCAGCTCAATTCCAGAAAAATTAACAACCCAATCAAAAAGTGAGCAATAGGCCTAAACAGATATTTCTCCAAAGAAGACACACAGATGGCTAGCAAACACATGAAAAGATGTTTAACAGCATAGCATATGCAACTGGACGTTGAAAGAAATCCGGAAGTAGAAACCCAATATGTATATGCTTAGATACAAGGACTGATGTTGAAGCTGAAACTTCAATACTTTGGCCACCTGACATAAAGAACTGACTCCGTCGAAAAGACCCTGATGCTGGGAAAGATTGAAGGCAGGAGGAGACAGGGAGGACAGAGGATGAGATGGTTGGATGGCATCACCAACTCAATGGACATGAGTTTGAGTAAGCTTTGGGAGTTGATGATGAACAGAGAAACCTGGCGTGCTGCAGTCCCTGGGGTCGCAAAGAGTCCGACATGACTGAGAGACTGAATTGAACTGAACATGATACTTTTAACACCATACCCCTGTGCATGGGTGCAGTCAGTCCTGTCCAGCTCTTTGTGACCCCATGGACTATAGCCTGTCAGGTTCCTCTCTCCCTGGAATTTTTCAAACAAGAATACTACAGTGGGCTGCCATTTCCTACTCCAGGGAACCCTCCGACCCAGGGATAGAATCCACATCTCCTGTAGCTTCTGCTTTGTCAGGCGGATTCTTTATCACCAAGCCAACTGGGAAGTTCTTGACATCATACTGCTAAGATGCTAAGTCACTTCAGTTGTGTCCGACTCTGTACGACCCCATAGACAGCAGCCCACCAGGCTCTGCTGTCCCTGGGATTCTCCAGGCAAGAACACTGGAGTAGGTTGCCATTTCCTTCTCCAATGCATGAAAGTGAAAAGTAAAAGTGAAGTTGCTCAGTTGTGTCTGACTCTTCGCAACCCCATGGACTAAAGCCTACCAGGCTCCTCCATCCATGGGATTTTCCAGGCAAGAGTACTGGAGTGGGGTGCCATTGCCTTCTCCATACTTGACATCATAAATCATCTGCAAATACAAAGATTATGTAATCTTTGGAAATACATTCATTGAAATGATAGCAATGGTGGCCTTTTAATGGTGTGTTTTTAAGTGATTATTACTTTGCAATTTTCTCTTTTCATATTTTCAACAATTGCCATATATAATTTTAACAATTTTAGGACATCAAAATTGAAGGATACACAACTTCAAAATGTGTGTGCATTTTGTAAAATCACTACAAATTAAAAACTGTACTCCCAAGCTCCCAATTTATTCCTTCTCCCTTTTCCTCTCAGTAACCATAAGATTGTTTTCTACATCTTTGACTCAAATTCTGTTTTGTAAATAAGTTCATATATATACTGCTGCTGCTGCTGCTAAGTCGCTTCAGTCGTGTCCGACTCTGTGCGACCCCAGAGACAGCAGCCCACCAGGCTCCCCCGTCCCTGGGATTCTCCAGGCAAGAACACTGGAGTGGGTTGCCATTTCCTTCTCCAATGCATGAAAGTGAAAAGTGAAAGGGAAGTCGCTCAGTCGTGTCTGACTCTTCGCAACCCCATGGACTGCAGCCCACCAGACTCCTCCGTTCATGGGACTTACCTATAAATAGATAACTAACAAAGACCTACTGTATAGCAGCACAGGGAAATCTACTCATTAGTCTGTAATGAACTAGATGGGAAAAGATTCAAAAAAAGAGTGAATGTATTTTTCCATATATCTGATTCACTTTGCTATGCAGCGGAAAGTAACACAACACTGTAAATCAACTGTACTCCAATTAAAAATTTTTTAATAATAAACTGTATGATTCAGTGGGGGAAAGAACTATATTCCAAGTGTCATAGCTAATTCAAACAGGATAAGTTATTAATAATAATTTAAGACAAACCCAGTTTGAAACATAAGTTTTCATTTTAAAAACAACAGGCTCAAAAGTACTAATAATTCTCATTGTGGGTGAGGGTACACTGCAATGGACCTTCATATACATGAAAACATGGTATAATTTAAAAAAATCAAACATGCTGTGAAGCTGCCCAAAACAGCTGACATTATATTAAGAGTTTTATTTCGCTTTTCGTTCAGCAAACCCTTGTTGCGCATATATAATATACAAAGGACTTCGCTTGTTCCTATGGATAGATTTTATGAGACAAAAAGCATGAAATCAGACTATCAGAGAGTTCACAAAAGTAGCTAAGGTGTCACATTATGATTTTCTACAAGTCTGTGATTTTAACATAGAAGCTCAAGTCTCTTTAAGTTGGCAGGACTCCAGAATTATTTTGAGTGCGTAAATCTCAAAATCTCTCCATCTGAGGTATCAAAATTCTTTATACAAAGCCAGAGTTAGAGGTGAGATATCAAAGAAAGGACCTCCATTCTTCTGCTCAAAAAGATTACTAGGTCTTCTGAAGAGCATCCTTTGTTCCTGTCCACTTTGCAGTTCTACAATTCTTTGCTTCTCCCAGTAGATTTTGTCTAATATATTGAGATTAATGGATAGTTTTTCTTGTTTACTCTGTTGAAATGATGAATTACATTGATATATTTTACAGTATTAAACTGATTTGCCACTATGGTAAGCCTACACGTTCAAGATATAGTAACATTTTTTAACACATTGTTTTATTTGATTTGCTAAAAATTTTAGTGAGAAGCTTTGAATCTATGTTAATGAGAGTTACTGTTCTCTAAATTACTTCTCAGTTTATCTTCATCTGCATTGGTATCCCAGTAATGTTACCCACATAAAACATTAAGAAACATTTTCTCCTCCTCTATTCCTGAAGGAGTATGTGAAATTAGAATTATGTCTTCCTTAAGTATTTGGTGGAAATTTTCGGTGAAGATACTTGTAGTTTCCTTTGTGGGAGAATGTTTAACTATAAATTTAAAAATTTTTATGCCGTGTGTGTGTGCTTAGTCACTCAGCCAAGTCCAATTCTTTGAGACCCCATGGACTGTAGCCTGCCAGGCTCCTCTGTCCACAGAATTTTCCAGGCAAGAATACTGGAGCCAGTTGCCATTTCCTTCCCTAAGGGATCTTCAGATCCAGGGATCGAACCCGTGTCTCTTGTGTCTCCTGCATTGGCAGGCAGAATTCTTTAGCACTGAGCCACTGGGAATAGATACAGACTATTCGTTTATGTCTTTATGAATAGTTTCTCTCCTAATCATAGATCCCATTTTCTTTATTTCCTTGGTAATTTTTGACAGAAGCCAAGCATTGTGACTTTCAACTTCTTGGGTGCTAAATATTTTTCTACTCCTGAAAATTTCTTTGAGGTATGCCTAAGATACTTGGAAACACTGATCTTTTGGGGGTCTCAGAAAGTCCAGGAGACTGCATATCAGGCAGCCGTTTGGACTCACTAACAGGCTGTCAATACTGGCAAGGGGTTAAGGAACCACCGGCAAATCTGGACTTATCTCCTAGCTTGTTGACCAAGTCTGTAAACAAACCAGGCTTGTTTGCTTGTTATCACAGCAAGACAAACACTGAGGTTTGCAACAGAGAAAGATTTTTTTCATGAGGCAGCCAACTGAGAACACAGGAGAACAGATCTCAGAACTGCATCCCCAAAGGCCAAAGGCTTGAGATATTTATGATATAAAGAAGCAGAGTGGTCACAGGCATTTGGAAAGGGGATTGGAGGTGAGGTGAGGTCATTCATTTCTCTGAAGGCCCAGGTTTAGGGTTAGTGGACTCGATTAGTTTTAGCCAGGTATATTGGGCAAGCGCTGACTCCAAACTTTTGGAAAACAACTTAAGCCCCCATTACTACAGTGACTCATGCATCAGAAGCATGATCTATAGGGGTGGTTAGAAATCTGATGATAAATTACCTAGGGTTCATGAAGTTTGGAAAATATGAATCAGAGAAAGGGGGTGGGGGGGAATCAGCTGCCGCTGCTGCTGCTGCTAAGTCACTTCAGTCATGTCTGACTCTGTCCGACCCCATAGATGGCAGCCCACCAGGCTCCCCCGTCCCTAGGATTCTCCAGGCAAGAACACTGGAGTGGGTTGCCATTTCCTTCTCCAATGCATGAAAGTGAAAAGTAAAAGTGAAGTCGATCAGTCACGACCCCATGGACTGCAGCCCACCAGGCTTAAGTAGGTTTAATCAGTAAGGCCAGGTTACAAGCAGAGGAGTTTGTGAGCTGTTCTATAAGACACACTCAATGAGTTCTGTTAAGTGCCATCTTCCATTGGTTTCATAATTTCTCCCTCTTCATCCGCTTTTTCTTTCTAGTCCCAAAATTTATGTGTTTCTCTGCTTCCTGTCCACTTTCTTTTTGTCTTATTCCTTATTTTATCTTTTTAAAAATGTAATTATCTAGAGAAAACAGCTTTTAAAAGGCACCCGTATATACACCTTATATACTAAAATGAAATATATATTACTAGTTTGCTGTGGTACAGAGCTTTCCTTAGGAGAGGAGGATGGCTCTGATGCTAGGAAAGATAGAGTAAGCATACTACACCTGGGCTCTTTCACTAAATGCACATTGAGAACTGGGAAAAAAAGTATGAAACAACTATTTTAGACTGTGAAAGTATATTACAGTAATATATTTACATGTCTAAAATCAACAGCAAAAAGTAGATGAGAAGGCTTCCCTGGTGGTCCAGTGGTTAAGAATCTGCCTTGCAACGCAGGGGACACTTGTGCCACTCCTAGTCCTGGAAGATCCCACATGCTGATGGGCAACTAAGCCTGTGCCCAGCTGCTGAACCTGTGCTCTGGATCCCACAGGCTGCAACTACTGAAGCCCTAGGGTTCAGAGCCTGCACTCCGCAACATGGGCTTCCCTGGTAGCTCAGTTGGTGAGGAATCCACCTGCAGTGCAGGAGAACCTGGTTCAATTCCTGGATCAGGAGGATCTGCTGGAGAAGAGACAGGCTACCACACCAGTATTCTTGGGCTTCCCTGGCGGCTCAGCTGGTAAACAAGCTGCCTGCAATGTGGGAGAGCTGGGTTTGATCCCTGGGTTGGGGAGATCCTGTGGAGAAGGAAAAGGCTACCCACACCAGTATTGTGGCCTGGAGGATTCAATGGACTGTAGAGTTCATGGGGTCGCAGAGTCAGACACGACTGAGCGACTTGCACTCTGCAACAAGAGAAACCACTCCAGTGAGAAGCCCATGCACTGCACCAAGAGAGGAGCCCCCACTCTCCACAACCATAGAAAGCTTGCATGAAGCAATACAGACCCAGCAAGCCAACTGACCATCAGTCAGTCAGTTAGTTCAGTCGCTCAGTTGTGTCTGACTCTTTGTGACCCCATGGACTGCAGCATGCCAGGCTTCCCTGTCCATCACCAACTCCCAGAGCTTGCTCAAACTCATGTCCATCAAGTCAGTGGTGCCATCCAACCATCTCATCCTCTGTCGTCCCCTTCTCTTCCCACTTTCAATCTTTTCCAGCATCGGAGTCTTTTCAAATGAGTTAGCTCTTCGCATCAGGCGGCCAAAGTATTGGAGTTTCAGCTTCAGCATCAGTCCTTCCATTGAATATTCAGGATTGATTTCCTTTAGGATTGACTGATTTGATCTCCTTGCAGTCCAAGGGACTCTCAAGAGTCTTCTCCAACACCACAGTTCAAAAGCATCAATTCTTCAGCACTCAGCTTTCTTTATAGTCCAACTCTCACATCCATACATGACTACTGGAAAAACCATAGCTTTGACTAGATGGACCTTTGTTGGCAAAGTAATGTCTCTGCTTTTTTACATGCTGTCTAGGTTGGTCATAGCTTTTCTTCCAAGGAGCAAGCATTTTATTTTTTACAGTATGAAGAGGCAGAAATAAAATAAATAAAAAATGTTTAAAGTAGATGGGAGAGAAAATAGAAGTATATAGGAATAAAGTTTCTATGTATTCTTAAAATTTAATGAGTGTAAATATGAAATAGTTTCTGATAGGTGATGCTGTGTTTTGTAAACTCTAGAGCAACCTCTGAGGGGGAAATAGTTTAAATTTCTTAAATGAATTAAGTGATACACTAGAAAATATTTACTTGAAACAAAAGGTGATATTAAAAGAGGACAAGAGGAAAAAAATAGTCATGAGACAGAAAGAAACAACTGGAATGTGATTTGGGGAAGTGATACCAGTCCGTGGCATTTTGACATGGCACTCCAAACAAACTAAGGCAGAAACCAGTTTCCTTTTTTTTTTTAAACCATTTATCATTTATTTATTATTATTATTATTTTTACTTTACAATATTGTATTGGTTTTGCCATACATCAACATGAATCCACCACAGGTATACACGTGTTCCCCATCCTGAACCCCCCTCCCACCTCCCTCCCCATACCATCCCTCTGGGTCATTCCAGTGCACCAGCCCCAAGTATCCTGTATCATGCATCGAACCTGGACTGGCGATTCTTTTCTTATATGATATTACACATGTTTCAGTGCCATTCTCCCAAATCACCCCACCCTCTCCCTCTCCTTCTCCCACAGAGTCCAAAAGACTGTTCTATACATCTGTGTCTCTTTTGCTCTCTTGCATACAGGGTTATCGTTACCGTCTTTCTAAATTCCATATATATGCATTAATATACTGTATTGGTGTTTTTCTTTATGGCTTACTTCACTCTGTATAATAGGCTCCAGTTTCAATGTATATTGCAGCACTGTTTATAATAGCCAGGACATGGAAGCAACCTAGATGTCCATCAGCAGATGAATGGATAAGAAAGCTGTGGTACATATATACACAATGGAGTATTCCTCAGCCATTAAAAAGAATACATTTGAATCAGTCCTTTTATTTTTTAAAATTGAGATATAAGTCACATATGGTATCACATAAGTTTGAGGTATACTATATGTTGATTTGATACATTTATATATTGCAGTATGATTACCAGCATAACATCAGCTAACACCTCTACTATGTCACACATTCACACTTTCTTTTCTTCTGTGGTGAAAACAATTAAAATCTCATCTCCTGGTTCCTGGGGGAAGAATGGGGGAAAGGGATAGTTAGAGAGTTTGGGATGGATGTGTACACATTGCTTTATTTAAAATGGATAACCAACAATGACCTACTGTATAGCACATGGGATTCTGCTCAATGTTATGTGGCAGCCTGGATGGGAGGGGGGTTTGGGAGAGAATGGATTCATGTATTTGGATGGTTGTGTCCCTTCCTTGTCCACTTGAGTCTATCACAACATTGTCAATCAGCTTTACCCCAATACAAAATAAAAAGTTATTTTAAAAGAAGAGGGAAAGCTATTTTAAAGAAAATAAAATAGCAAAAAAATCTTTCTTGAATTACTATACATCAGTTAAAATTTACAGTAAAAATTTCACATGAAGTGAAAAGAGAAAGAGTTGGAAATGGCTTCTTTTTTAAATAGATGAACTGAACTGCAAAAGATCTGGTAGTTCTTCTTCACATGGCAATAATTGTAAAATTATGAATAGAGTTAAAATTCTATTTAAAAATGGATAGCCAACAAGGACTTACGGTATAATACACGGAACTTTGCTCAGTGTTATGTGGCAACCTGGATGGGAGAGGGGTTTGGAGGAGAATGGATACATCTATATGTACAGCTGAGTCCCTTCACTGTTACCTGAAACTGTCACAACGTTGTTAATTGGCTATACTCCGAAATAACTATGTTCGATACAGGATACAGGATGCTTGGAGCTGGTGCACAGGGATGAGCCAGAGAGATGATGTGGGGTGGGAGGTGGGAGGGGGATTTGGGATTGGGAGCTAATATACACCCATGGTGGATTCATGTCAATGTATGGCAAAACCAATACGGTATTGTAAAGTAAAATAAAGTAAAAATAAAATTAAAAAATAAAATAAAATAATTGAGGCAGCAAAAAAAAACAATAAAATAAAATTTGAGTCCATAAAAAAAAACTCATCTCATAAACAACTTTGAAGTTTATAAAACAGTATTTTTTACTATCATCACTGTGCTATATATTAGTTCTCCAGAACTTACCTATCTATAGTATTTATCTACACCTGCAAGTTTGTGCTCTTGAACAACATCACTCTAATTCTCCCTTTCCCAAACTGCTGGCAACAAGCCATTCTAATTTTTATTTTCATAAATTTGGCTTTTTAAGATTCCACATACACATAACATCATACAGTGTTTATCTATTGTTGACTGACTTATCTCAGTTTAATGTCCTCAAGGTCCACCTGTGTTATCACAAATGGCAGGATTTTCTTCTTTTCCATGGCCATATAGTATTCCATCATGTGTGTGCGTGTCTGTGTGTCTGTGTGTGTGTGTGTGTGTCTCTCTGTGTGTCTGTGTAGTCATGAAGTCATGTCCAACTCTTTTGCAGTCTCATGGACTCCAGCCTGTCAGGCCCTTTGTCCCTGGGATTTCCCAGGCAAGAATACTGGGGTGGTATGTGTGAACCACTTTTTTAAAAATCCATTCATCCATTGACAGCACTTCATTTCCATATCTTGACTATTTTGATAATGCAGAATAAACGTGAGAGTACACTTTATCTCCTCAATATTCTATTTTAATCTCCCTCAGATATATTCCCAGAAGTGGGATTCTGAGTCACATGATAATTCTATTGTTGATTGAGGAACCCCACCGTTTTTCACAGAGGCGACACCAATCAACATTCCCACCAACAGTGTGCAACAGCTCCTTTCCTCCACCGTCTGCAGTGACACTTGTCATGTCCTCTCTTCTTTTTTTTTTTTAATTTTTATTTTTTTAATAATGTGGTGTGAGGTGATAGCTCATTGTGGTTCTGATTTTTATTTCTCCAGTGATTAGTGACATTGAGCATTGTTTCATATTTTTTGGCCATCTGCATGACTTTCTGGAGGGAATTCTGCTTTGTTCTTCTACTTCAGGTGTTTTATTATTGTTATTATTGAGTTGTCTCAGGTGTCTTGTGTATTTTAACTCCTCTGATGTGCTATTTGCAAATATTTTCTCTCATTCCATAGTTGTCTTTTCATTTTGTTGATAGTTTCAGACCAATTTCCTTTCGGGTGTGGATGCCAAAATCTCCAGTAAAATACTAGTGAATTAAATATACCAACTATAAAATGATTATTATATAAACACAACCAAGTGTTATTAATCCCAGAAATGCAAAATTGATTTGGCTAACATAATTAATTAATTCTATATCAATAGATAGATAACTCAAAACTACTTAATTATGTCAGTAGAAAAAAATTATTTCTTAACATGAAAAACCCCTGCATGGTAAAAATGCTCAGTAAATGCACAATAGAAGGGGACTTCACCCTGATAAAGAGCACATATGCCTCTTCATCTTATTGATTGTTTCCTTTGCTGTGTAGAAGCTTTTGAGTGTGGTGTGGTCCCCACTTTCTATCTTGGTTTTATCACCTGTGATTTTGATGTCTTCTATGAAATCATGGCCAAGACCAATGTCTAAAAGTTTTCCCCTAACTTCTTTGAGATGTTTTATGACACAATTCTGTTTGTCTTGCTAACAAATAGAATATTATTTGGCCTTTAAATGAAAGCAAATCCTGTCATTTGGGACAATATGGAGAAGCATACAGACATTAAGATACTAAGCAGTGGAATAATCCAGTTCAGTTCAGTTCAGTCGCTCAGTCGTGTCCGACTCTGTGACCTCATGGATCACAGCACGCCAGGCCTCCCTGTCCATCACCATCTCCTGGAGTTCACTCAGACCCACGCTCATCGAGTCCGTGATGCCATCTAGCCATCTCATCCTCAGTCGTCCCCTTCTCCTCCGGCCCCCAGTCCCTCCCAGCATCAGAGTCTTTTCCAATGAGTCAACTCTTTGCATGAGATGGCCAAAGTACTGCAGTTTCAGCTTCAGCATCATTCCTTCCAAAGAAATCCCAGGGCTGATCTCCTTCAGAATGGACTGGTTGGATCTCCTTGCAGTCCAAGGGACTCCCAAGAGCCTTCTCCAACACCACAGTTCAAAAGCATCAATTCTTCAGTGCTCAGCCTTCTTCACAGTCCAACTCTCACATCCATACATGACCACAGGAAAAACCATAGCCTTGACTAGACGGACCTTAGTTGGCAAAGTAATGTCTCTGCTTTTGAATATGCTATCTAGGTTGGTCATAACTTTTCTTCCAAGGAGTAAGTGTCTTTTAATTTCATGGCTGCAGTCACCATCTGCAGTGATTTTGGAGCCCAGAAAAATAAAGTCTGACACTGTTTCCACTGTTTCCCCATTTATTTCCCATGAAGTGATGGGACTGGATGCCATGATCTTCATTTTTTGAATGTTGAGCTCAAGAAATAATCCAGTTACAGAAGGACAAACACTGCATGATTCCAATTATCTGAGGTCCTAAAATAGTCAAAATCATAGAAGCAGAGAGTAGAATGAATGGTAGTTGTCAGAGGCTGTGGGAGGGGGGAATTGTTCTTCTTTTTTTTTGCAATTAATAATGTAATTTAGTCTATGATGATATTTTTAACATAAATTTATTTATTTTAATTGGAGGTTAATTACTTTAAAATATTGTACTGGTTTTGTCAATAGGAATAGGTTTATTTTTTCAAGATAAATAAGGCTATAGTTAACACTATGGTATTATACATTTTAAAATATGTTGAAGGGGAAATTTCAGGAGGTATAGTGAACAAGAATCCACTTGCCAGTGCATGGGACATGGGCTCAGTCTGGGGTCTGGGAAGACTCACATGTCTTGGAGCAACTAAGCCTGTGTGCCCCAACTACAGAAGCCCAGGCCCTCTAGGGCCCAAGAGCTGCAGCTACGAAGCCCATGCACCTAGAGCCTGTGCTCTGCAAGAGAAGCCACCGCAAGGAGAAGCCTATGCACCACAATGAAGAGGAGCCCCCATCTGCTGCAACTAGAGAAAGCCCACATGCAGCGGTGAAGACCTATTGCAACCTGTATATCTATATATACGTTGAAGGGATGGATTTTGTATGAAATGTTCATTGAAAAAACTACAAAAGAGCATGTGGAAATTTTCGGAGATGGTCTACTGGATCAGTGCCTTAAGGTTCTGGTAGCATCATATGTATATGCATGTATACAATCTCAACAAAACATATACACTAAATGTGTACCGTTTTGTGTATCAATAAAGCTTGGAAGAAAAGTTATGTCCAACCTAGATAGCATATTTAAAAGCAGAGACATTACTTTGCCAACAAAGGTCCGTCTAGTCAAGGCTATGGTTTTTCCAGTGGTCATGTATGGATATGAGAGTTGGACTGTGAAGAAGGCTGAGCGCCGAAGAATTGATGCTTTTGAACTGCAGTGTTGGAGAAGGCTCTTGAGAGTCCCTTGGACTTCAAGGAGATCCAACCAGTCCATTCTGAAGGAGATCAGCCCTGGGATTTCTTTGGAGGGAATGATGCTGAAGCTGAAACTGCAGTACTTTGGCCACCTCATGCGAAGAATTGACTCATTGGAAAAGACTCTGATGCTGGGAAGGATTGGGAGCAGGAGGAGAAGGGACGACAGAGGATGGGATGGCTGGATAGCATCACTGACTCGACGGACATGAGTTTGGGTGAACTCCAGGAGTTGGTGATAGACAGAGGGGACATGAGTTTGGGTGAACTCCAGGAGTTGGTGATAGACGGAGGCCTGGTGTGCTGTGATTCATGGGGTCGCAAAGAGTCGGACATGACTGAGGGACTGAACTGAACTGAAAGCTAGAAAAGAGCATATATGAAAAATCTCTATGATCCTTTTGAGCTTTGTTTGTTTGTCTTTTTGTTCATGGTGTAGGGTGGAGGTCCAAAAAACTTTTTGTGTTCATTTATTTGTTCAAGCATCATTTCTTGAACGCTTCCTTTCCCCCACTAAATTTTTCTTGTCTCCTTGGTTAAAAATCAACTGACCATAACTTTAAGGTTTACTTTTCTGATCTCAATTTTATTCTTTGAAACTAGTGTTAGATGTTTAATGTTTGTATACATGGTGTATACATGAGTGTCTTTTGAAAACTGTTTCTGTAAATAAATTCCACAATTAAAAATTTCAAAGGAAAAATAAAGAATGGAACACATGGAGACAAAGAGAAAGCAGAGTAGCTCATAAAGTTGGCAGCAAGAGAGAGAAATATAATGAAGAGGAAGAAATTAAAGATATTCATAGAAGCCAATTCTTTCAAGAGATATGAGGAAATGAGATTCCTTGTGAAAATGAAAGGTTTGACTTTGAGGCAGGAGAAGGCCATGCTCTGCAGAAGGAAAAATGCAGAGTTTGGGGATAAAGATACAGGGGAATAAAAAGCGAGATCTCCACTGTTATTTGTCCCTTAACTGACGTAAGTAACAGGGTTCCCAGCAAGAGGACACATATGAGAGGCAGTGTTGTAAGTCTGAGGAGAGAGGACTGGGTACAAAAATTGGATGACTGGTTCCCCTCCTCCTTTAAAAACACAGCATATATCAACCTGCAAATATAGTACAACTGCCATGGAATTCCAAGGATTCACTTGGTAGTTACTATAGGGTAAGGGAATTAGAGAAGGCAAAGATCAGAAAAAGAAGGAGACCGGCACTTTACAGGATCAGATCACCTTTAATGAGGTGAGAAGGGGCAGCAGTCAGATTAGTGAGCTGCTGCACTAACCCAAGAGAAGAGTAAGTATATGTAGGCATATATGCAGAACTCTACTGTCTTAAGGGGGCCTGTTCTTCTCCAAGGTTGTTTGGAGTAGTTATCTCCTAAACAGCTGGGGCAAAGAATTCTGGAGATTGGCCAGAGGCTGGACCAGTTGGGAGCTGGGCGTAATCAACCTTAATGTCCATTTTTTCCCCTCTGGGTGACAGAGTTCTTTGTTTTGCGTAGAATGGCTAGGAGGACCCAAGGGGAGTTTTAACTCAAGGCTATTTTGAGCCATGTAACTTTCCTTCAGTTACAGTCTCACTTTTACTGAGAAAAGTGAGCGATCACATTCAGTGACTTGAGTCCAAAGTGCAAAATGGAAAAAACTTACTTCCAACCACACATCTAAGTGCACAGAGTTGCGTAGGTGACACATGGAAGTTTCCAGGAGCACGGATGGGATGGGATTGGCTCTTATTCAGCACCCTCCTCCCCTGCCTGTCCACTTGCGAACACTTCCCAGTCTCACAGAGAAGGACCTTGTGTAGGGAAAGGCCAGTCTATTCAGAATATTTTCTCAGGAAGGAGGTCTATTCAGGGAGCCTGCAGGGGATCCTTGGCCTTAGAGTTGGTGTCCCCAGAGGGTCTCCGTGGCAGGATAAGGTGTGGGAGCTTGATTCAAGGAGGGCTCTGATGAGTGCCTAAGGAAGAGGGGCTGGGGTTAGGAGGGGCTGCTGGGCCTCCACAAGCTGAAGTGAGGAGCCTTTGGACAGGGTGAGCCCACAGCCAGCGTAGTCAGGTCTTGCTGTAAACTGGGGCCTAGGGGGTTCCAGCTTTAGCTTCATGGACGTGAGAAGGGATAGTGAGACAGGACTCCTGTAAATCCCTCAGCCCCAAAGCCCCTGTCACGGAAAACTACTACTTCCTTCCTGGTGGGACAAGGAAATTTGCAAATATACACAAACAATAGTCCCCTCTAGAGAAAGTGTTTTTATTTCCTTTCACTACAGAATTTAAAGTTTTTTACATAATATGTTAGAAATACAAAAATTTGCTTCATAAAAGCTCTGGACAGTAGTAATACACATGGATACTAATGCTAATATTTTGGCTAAATACACCCAACCTTTACTTTTCCCCATAAGAACAGTATCCTATTCCACACTTTGTTTCATCCTGCTTTCCTAACTTATGTTGGGCTTTTTTTTTCTCTCTTTGATGCATACTGCTATGTTCATCCTTTCTAATGGCAGATGTGGAAGCAGGCTTGCTGGATGGATATATTCCTAATTTACTCAATCAGAAAATTGAGGTGGTTTCCAGCTTTCCTGTTTTTTGTTTTTTTTTTTTAATTTTGCCAACAGAGTTTATTATCAAGCTTTTCACATTTTGCCAATATGATGGCAAGAAAATAGAATCTATTTTGGTTCAAATTCGTACTTCACTTATCATGGGTCAAGTTTAATGTCTTTTCATATTTTAAGGGCCATTTTTATAATCATTTTGTAAATTGTCTTTCCCTGTTTTATGTAGGATTTCTATTCATGTTTGTCTTCCATTTTAAAAACCTCTTTGTTGTAAATCAACTATACTCTGATAAAATTTTAAAATTAAAACCTTTTAATTTTTATATCTATAATATTTTAAATTATACATGCTAATTGTTAAAAATATGAAAAGAGAAAATTGCAAAGAAATAATCCCTTAAAAATCCACCATTAAAAGGCCACCATTTCATGTACACAATGCTGTATTTAAAATGGATAACCAACAAGGACCTACTGTATAGCACATGGAACTCTGCTCAATGCTATGTGGCCGCCTGGATGGGAGGGGGGGTTTGGGGGAGAATGGATACATGTATTTGTATGACTGAGTCCCTTGGCTTTTCACCTGAAATGATCACAACACTGTTAATTGGCTATACCCCAATACAAAACAAAAAGTTCCCAAAAAGTCACCATTGTTATCATTTCAGTGAATATATTTCCAAAGAGCACATAATCTTTCAATTTGCCAATGATTTATGATGTCAAAGTATCATATATAAAGAAATATATATATACATGTATATGGATTTGTTTTAACTTGGGGTTACATCTGCTACACTGATTTTTGTAAATCTACTTATAATTCATCATATGCCACTCCATACATAACAATCTGTTGACTTCAAGGTATGAAGATGTCAAAATTAAATATTGCTTTGCTTACTTTGTTTTCTGCTCGATAATTTGAAATATTAATGAAAGAAGGAAAGAAACCTGATAAGTTTAGAAAACTAATGATCAATCTATTCATATCCTCAAGTATAATCAAATCTGTAATTGCTTATGTTCTTAGTTGATTCTTTGAGTAAATATTTTAGCTCCTGCTGCTGCTGCTGCTGCTAAGTTGCTTCAGTTGTGTCTGACCCTGTGCGACCCCATAGACGGCAGCCCACCCCACCAGGGTTCCCCGTCCTGGGATTCTCCAGGCAAGAACACTGGAGTGGGTTGCCATTTCCTTCTCCAATGCATGAAAGCGAAAAGTGAAAGGGAAGTCGCTCAGTCGTGTCCGACTCTTAGCGACCCCATGGACTGCAGCCCACTCCACCTCACAGATGTGTATAAGAGACAGCCCCACCAGGGTTCCCCGTCCTGGGATTCTCCAGGCAAGAACACTGGAGTGGGTTGCCATTTCCTTCTCCAATGCATGAAAGCGAAAAGTGAAAGGGAAGTCGCTCAGTCGTGTCCGACTCTTAGCGACCCCATGGACTGCAGCCCACCAGGCTCCTCCGTCCATGGGATTTTCCAGGCAAGAGTACTGGAGTGGGGTGCCATTGCCTTCTCCAATTTTAGCTCCTATTTTGACATATATCTTATGTACATATGTTGAGTTGTGATGAGTGTTCTGAAGAAAAAGAAAGTGGGAAAAGTGGGAGGAAAAGTGGTATCTATAAAGTCTTTACATGAAGGAATTTGTTAAAATGGTAATATGAAGTCCCGTGCTGTGCGTGCCAAGTTGCTTCAGTCATGTCCGACTCTGCGAGCCTTTGGACTGTACCCCACCAGGTTCCTCTGTCCATGTTATTTCCCGGGCAAGAATACTGGAGTGGGGTGCCACGCTCTCCTCCAGGGGATCTTCCCAACCCAGGGATCGAACCGTGTCTCACGTCTCCTGAATCGGCAGGCAGCTTCTTTACCACTAGCGCCACCTGCTGCTGCTGCTGCTGCTGCTAAGTCACTTCAGCTGCGTCCGACTCTGTGCGGCCCCGTAGACGGCAGCCCACCAAGCTCCCCGGTCTCTGGGATTCTCCAGGCAAGAACACTGGAGCGGGCTGCCATTTCTGGGAAGCCCCATGGTAAGTCCCGTTTCATACTAATTCCATCTGAACAAGTTTTCTCCTTGCTTGGCGGATAGGGGTTCGATCGTGAGCATTGTTGTCTTCTCTCATCTTGTAAGTTGCTCGGTACTTTAACTGCAAGCCACTAGGTCCCATTACTGGACTCGCCATGGAAAGTGGTCTCAACCAAGGTTAGTCCTGGTTACCAACTCTGCCTTCTACTGCTACATAGTTTGATATATTTTCACTTGTTCAGGAGTTTTGTACATTTTAACTTTTATTGGGATAGAGGGGTCCTAATTTTGAAGAGTTTATTAATTACTCTGAAAATATTTTCTCAGGTAAAGAGGGTACATAAGAGCTCAACAGGCATAAAATAATAGGATTTTTTGCGTGATTATTCAGGCAATGTTTTAAATTATTCTACTTGTATACATCAACCAGCCACGTCCTAATTACATGATGTTCCTCTATTTCTTAATCGTCTTCCCTGTTAATAATTTATTGGTAAGTTCAAAACTTTTTCCAATTACTGCCTCAAAATATTGGATTGTGCAAGGGTTACATGTTCCCTCAAGTTATGTGTTTATGTGCAAAGTAATGCCATAATTGTAAATGAGATTCATGTTTCTAGTATATTTTCTTGCTAGTTTCTAGATATAAAGGAAAACCCCCAGGTTTTTTTCTTCATATTTTTCTTTTCCTCACCAGTCAGCTTATGAAAGCACCTTAAAATTTTGTCACTTTTATGTAGCAATCTTTTTCATTTACTTCTCTTGAGAGTGTTTTGCTGGAAAAGCAAAACAGAAACAACCAACCAACCAATCAGCAAATAAAAACAAGAAAAAAAATAAGTCTGTGTGCTCTGCATGCACAAACTGATCCTCTCATATCATCTTTTTTAGATTCAGTAAAATATATGGAATTGACACTCATGCTCAAAAGGGTGTGTGGACTCTGCAGACCCAAGAAAACAGTTTTGAAAATTACTGCTCTCACTCGGTCTCTTTAAATCTTTGGCCAATGACACCTTTGCAAAATCAAGAAGTGGATTGAAAATCTTAAGCGATTTCCCATATGTTATGCATTTAATTGCATCCATCCTAAAATTTCATATATTGAAGTAGCTCAGTATTTAACACTCAGAATCTTAGGAAGATTTTCAAATGTGAAACGGAGCTGTTGTCAATATGATTAATTAAGATGAGGTCATACTGGAGTAAGATTGGTTACTTATCCAATAGGCTAGTGTCCTTACGTAAAGAGAACGTTGAGACAGGCAGGCGTGCCAGGGAGATCCGTGTGTAGATTGGAATATGCTGCCACAAGCCAAGGGACTATTAATACCAGAAGCCAGGAGAGACCTGGAACAGATCTTCCCTAGAGGTTTCAGAGGAAGCATGGCCCTACCAACAACTTGCGCTCAGAATTCCAGGCTCCAGAACCATGTGATAATAAATGTCTGTTAAGTAACTCAGTTTGTGGAACTTTATTACGGAAGCTCTAGGTAACTAACATACCATTTTTCTTATTTAAAAGTATCTTTTACCAGTTTCTTATTTTCCCTATCTTCAATACTTTCATTACTTAAGGCAGCAAATCTCTCTAATATATTTTCAAAGAGACACGTTAACCCTTATGGATCTGAGGACCATGAAACACCGTCAGGAATGTGTGTCTCTCATGAGGGCAGGCAGGATGTTCCCTCACAGTAGAGCTAATTATTGTCTCTTCAGCACTAAAGCTACCATTGAGAACAGGGCAGAGGGGATCTCTGCAGTCTAGACTGGACCTCACAGTAGATAGAAATGATATTGCCATTCATGAAGGCAATGGCTCAAGATGGGAGGATCCCAGGCAAGGCTCAGCCTCCCCAGTGATCTGAGAGACCTACTCGGCATGTTGCATTTCTCACCCACAGATCCAAAGCTCACAGTCCCTCCCAGGGGGTGGTAGAAGGTTACTTACTTATTTTCCACATCCTGGACAGTGTCAAGCAGAGGCATATTTCTGGTTTCAGGTAGAAGAAGGACGAGAAGACCAGCCAGGATAGGACACACTCCATAGATGATTCAGGGCAGAGTGGGTAGATACACCACTAGGGTCATCAGCAGGGGAGCCAGTGCTGCCCCACACCTACTAGCCATCATAGTTAATCCTGAAGCTTTTGCTGTGAAGGGTAAAAGAGAAAAATGCATAATAATTCAGTAAAAAAAAATCCCACACATGTTATTTATGATCTACTACTTTGACATTACACATGTTAAGTTACTTCAGTTGTGTCCGACTCTTTGCAACCCTAGGGGCTGTAGCCTGCCAGGCTTCTCTGTCCATGAGATTCTCCAGGCAAGAATACTGGAGTAGATTGCCATGCCTTCCTCCAGGGGATCTTCCTGACTCAGGGATCGAACTCGCATCTTCTGGGGTTCTTGCATTGCAGGCAGATTCTCTACTGCTGAGCCACCAGGGAAGCCCACTTTGACATTGTAATGGAAGACATAAAACACAATTATTACATACATGAGTTTGATGAAAAGACACTTGCTTTTGAGATTTGTTCTGTGATTCTAGCTTTGTCAGGATCAAAGTGTGTTAAAACCCATTTCCATCCTTTTAAACAGTATGTTAATGCCTTGCGACTACCATGACAAGCCGTCCAAAAGATTAATGAGACAGACACTGAAGTACTGCTTAACACAGTACATGGCACGCAGTCCATTTTTTCAATAAACTTTGGCTAATGTTGTTAGTATGTTGTTACTATTATGACTACAAATGAATGCTTTCTAGTTAACAGATCTTATCTTGATTATTCCTGATCAATTACCTGGGAAAGTCGTATTTGGGGCCCTGGCAGAGCATCCACAAACTATTTTACCTGAGGAGAGTGGGCATGAGTTCAGAGTTATGGACAGAATTGCTGGAGACAGCGGCAGCAACACAGCCCATTCCCACACTTGCCAAAGTCAGACGTAGGGTCTGCATTTCTGGAGACACAAAGAGCAGGGAGACTAAGAAATCTACATTGAGGGAATCAGCATCCACCCAATTTAGTCAGGAAAAAAAAAAAGCCTTATAGGTCAATTGCATTTTTGAAATATATTGTAGAAAACTATACAATGGAAGGGAGCATAGAACAGCTAACAATGTGAGAAATGTAACATTATCAACATAGGTGGTTAAAAGTACATGAAACTATCTGAATTAATTATAGCAACCCTCTGTGCATAGCTGAGCTTTGCCAAAGAATCAGAAGAAAAGGTGAGTCTGGTGGAAATTTGCTTTTACTTATTCGGTCCAGTACTCACTATATCCTTATTGTAGAAGGTAGAGCTGTCATGTAGATGATTGCTGAGTCTAAGACTCAGCTCTAACCTGGAAGAGTTAGGTTAGAATCCTAACTAACCTAATCCACAATTCAAGTGCAGGATTTCCTGGTTTTCCTGGAATTAGGAGGTCTTAGCAGTGTGGGATTTTCATTGAAAAAAAAAAAAAAAAAAAGGGAAGTTCCAGGTAAACCTAAAAGACTCAGTCAACCTAAAGCAGATGCAGCCTTGACATGGGGTAAGTATGACACCAGGAAGTAATAAAACAGGACTGCTCTATGAGTGGACAGGCTGAAGAGAAGCCAGATCTACATCAATGTTAGACACGAGGAACCAAGAGTGGAAACTTCTATTTGGGGGGGAACAAAATGTCAGGATTTGGGAACAAATGAAGAAACATTCAGGGAATCTGTATTCTACACAGTATGAAAGGAAATCTAATTATAGCATTATATATTGGACAGAACTCTCTTGTAAGAGAGTAATCAGGCATTACTAATGATATTCTGAGGAGCAAAGTCCACTCGTCTCTAAGGCTGTGAAGCACATCCCTGCCTTGTGAAATGTGGATCATTGTGCCCACTAAGGTTCTCCTAATTGTTACATAGGTTTCCCTGGTGGCTCAGCGGTAAGGAATCCACCTGTGATGCAGGAGACTTGAGTTCAATCCCTGAGTCAGGAAGATCCCCTAGAGAAGGAAATGGCAACCCCTTCCAGTATTCTTGCTTGGGAAATCCCCCGGACAGAGGGGCCTGGCAGGCTACAGTCCAAGGGTTTGCAAAGTGTCGGACATGACTTAGCAACTAAACCACGAATCGTTACATAGCATCATTCTGTTAGCTTATAAAGTAATCTAACAGGAAATGGACAAGAATTTTAATCTGCTTAAATCCTGGTTCCAACTGTACAGACATTCCCTTTTTACAAAAGAGGAATTATTTTCATTACCTGGGATACTCTCATAAGCAAGAGTTGTAGTCATGATGACTTAACATCACACTCACATGTGGAACATAGAGAAACTAGATCGGTAATCAAAGTCGGTAATGAAGAGCCCTGACAGAGGGAGTGACCATCATATGTCCTCACCTGGGATCTAATTGCAAGGCCTCGCCCCTCCATGTTTGTTTTTAAAAGTGAGAATGGGCGATGTCCTACGTCACTTCAGTCACGGTCGACTTTTTGCATCCCTATGGACTGTAGCCCGCCAGGCTCCTCATTCCATGAGGATTCTCCATGCTCTCCACCAGGGGATCTTCCCAAACCAGGGATCGAACCTGCATCTCCTATGTTTCCCACACTGACAGGCAGTTTTTTTGTTGGGTTTTTTTTTTTTTTTTTTTTTACCACTAGTGCCACCTGGGAAGTCCCAAATGGGTGAAGGGCAAGTGAACAAATGCTCTCCTAGAGGAACTGTTCAGAATAAATGGTGCCAGTTTCCAGATACTTCCAAATCATGAAGAAGGTGAAGATGTACCAGAGCTGCGCTTACGGACCTTTGGCTCTTTTTCCCCAGCAACCTCGTAGCAGGACTTCTAACGTTTGTGGGAATACTTAGTAAGCCAGTATTGGGACTTCTGTTTATTCCTAGCTTTGGACAAGTAGGGCTAATACAGTCCCTGAAGGACATGAAAAAAACACTTCCACTTCCCCAAATCCCAGTCTTCTCTCACCTTGGGGCATGAACATGTTGGCTAAAATGGAAAGTCCCACAAGGAACATGAAAAGCATCTGGGTTAGTCGACAGCCCATGTGATTCAGTACTAGGAGTACAAGACATCGAGCTGAAATAGTGAGAGCTCCAGAGATTACCTAGAACAGGAATACATTGCTCCCAAAGTGCTGTAGATTCATAAAGATGCCAAAATAGGGTACTGTGTTTGCCAATCTGTAATGAACGAAAGAGGAGAGACCCAAGCCGTAAGATTAGAGCCCAGTGCTGCAGTTGATGATTATGTTGACCCAGGCAGCCAACGGTCAAGGTTGAAAACAAAGACACAGTCTGGTTTGTATAATACCTTTTAAGGTCATAATTTTAAGTTAACATAAATAATTACATGACAATATCTAAGTGGTAAAAGAATCCGCTAGGCAATGCAGAGGACACAAGATATATGGGTCCAAGCCCTGGGTTGGAAAAATCCCCTAGAGGAAGAAATGGCAACCCATTCCAGTACTCTTGGCTGTGAAATCCCATGGACAGAGGAGCCTGGTGGGCTACAGTTCATGGGGTCGCAAAAGAGTCTGATATTCCATTATAGGTTAATACAGATTATTGAGTAGAGTTCCTTGTGCTGTACAGTAGGTCATTGTTGATTATCTATGTTATATGTAGCAGTGTGTATTTGTTAATCTCAAACTCCTAATTTACCCCTCCCTATACCTTTCCCCTTTGATAACCATACATTTGTTTTCTATGCTTGTGAGTCTATTTTTTGTTTTGTAAATGAGTTCATATGTATCAGTTTTTTAGATTTCACAAATAAGTGACATCATGATGCTTGTCTTTGACCTACTTTACTTAGTGTGGTAATCTCTAGGTCCATCCACATTGCTACAAATATGTACACACGCATACCACATCGTCTCTATCCATTTGTCAATGGACACTTAGGTTGCTTCCATGTCTTAATTATTATAAGTAGTGCTACCATGAACTTTGGGATGCATGTATCTTTTCAAATTAGAGCTTTGTTTGGATACATGCCCAAGAGTGAGATTGCTAGATCATATGGTAATTCTACCTTCAGTTTTTTGAGTAGCCTCCACACTGTTCTCTATAGTGTCTGCACCAATTTATAATCCCATCAACAGTGTAGGAAGTTTCCCTTTTCTCCACACCCTCTCCAACATTTATTATTTGTAGACTTTTTGATGATGAACATTATGGCTGGTGTCAGGCAATACTTCATTGTAGCCTTGGTTTGCATTTCTCTAATAATTAGCAAAGTTGAGCATCTTTTAATGTGGCTGTTGGCTATCTATGTGTCTTCTTTGGAAAACTGTATATTTAAATCTTCTGCTCATTTTTCAATTGGATTGTTTGTTTTTTTATATTAAGATGTAAGAGTTATTTGTCTGTTTTGAAAATTAATCCCCTGTTATTACATCATTTGCAAATATTTTCTTCTATTCTATAGGCTGTTTTTTCATTTTATTTATAGTTTCCTTTGCAATACAAAACTTGGAAGCTTAATCACATCCCATTTGTCTATTTTTCTAACTCTTCATTTTATTATCAGTTCCATGTGAGTCTTTCATAATCCTTCAACTACCTCCAAAAATAACATTTACTTGGTGTGTTTTCTTCACCTTTTATCCCCAAATCAGTGCCTCCCTCTCACAACAGTGCTATAACCTTTGAAATAAACAGATTGATGTCCCCTCTCTTTGAATGTCATCATGCGCTGCGTGAAGCCCACCTCACAAATGACAGGAGACAGATCCTTTTACGCAGGTTGGGTGCACAGAGCAAGTCCAACACAGTTGCTTTGGTCTCTGCTGCCTCCAGCTGCTCCTGCATGGTTGCTCTCAAACCCTTTAGCAACAGCAAACACGAATCACTTGCCAATATAGTGCCAGTATTGTGATGAGCGTTGGCAACTAATGAATAGAAGAGATATGCTCCCTTTCTTTGTAGTGTAGCATATTGCATATGTAATCACGGGTGTGAATGTGATGTGAAGGAGGATGTAGGGAGTTAAGGGAGACTCCAGGAAATTAAACGGCAACAATGAAAATTTGAAAAGGAGGCCATGGAGGAGGGCAGGGCATCCACTATAGTACGCAGCCTACAGGAAGTGCACTAGAGGAACTAGCTGCGCAGTGGGCAAAGCTTCTTTTGATGAGATGGCCATGAAAGGCCAGGAAACTGAGCATGCATTCTCAGCTAGCCGCCCCTGTTAGAAGAGGGTTTGTGTATCTCAATAAGGAGAAGGCAGGTATCAGTTTATTCCTTCCCTCCAACCCAATAACCGCCTCCTCTTCCCTGCTCACCTCCATGTTCAGGGTTGCTTCAGCATTCCTCATTCCATTTCTGTGTGCAACTGTTCGAAGTCCCTTTAAGCCCTCATCTGGCTTATTGGTGATAGTCAGCCCCCGAGCAGATTCCACCAGCCACCTGATGAAAGGTGGGCACACAAGTGCAGTCAGCTCTCTCTTGTGATGTGTCGTATGATTATTGACAACAGATGCATTTTGCCTTCCAGCCAAAATCCACTGCTTCACTTGTTGGGTTAGGAATAGAAATTCCAGATCCATTTCACAAACACTAGGAGAATATGAGAGTGACCACTCCCTGCAGTGCACTTGAAAGTTGTACTACTAGTAAGGGACACAGACTTGGAGTTAGATTGCCTCTGCTTACTCATCAGGAGAATTTACAGAAAACTTATGAAGTTTAAGTTTGTCCCTGATATGCATAATTTCCTTCCAAACCTTGCCATGGGATCTAGCAACTTTGTGCACATAGTATATATTTACAGTATATATTCTTTTTGAAAAGAAGCCCCAAATACGTCAGCATAAAGCCTAATAGTGATTGCAGGTATTCCTGCCACTACTAGCTATGTTGATAACTAATGACCCAATTACTAATACCAATTAATAACTAACTAATTCTTTATATCTGCCTCAGTTTTCTCATCAAGAAAATGGAACAACACTGTCAGTTTCCTTGTAGCGTTGTTATGAATATGTAGTAACATAAAGAATGAGTCTATATAGCACATGGAACTCTGCTCAATTTTATGCGACAGCATGGATGGGAGGGGAGTTTGGGAGAAAATTGATATGTATGGCTGAGTTCCTTCACTGTTCACCTGAAACTATCACAACATTGTTTGTTGATTTGCTATTCCCCAATACAAACTAAAAAGTTTTAAAATAGTAAATAAATAAAACAGCATCATAAAAAAAAAATGAGTCTGACATGGATCACATTCCCTTTCTCCCTGAACTCATATCTCTATATAAAATCTGTAGTCATCTCTCTGTGATCTCCTAAATTTAATTCTCCCCAGACTGATTTTTAGTGTGGGGGTCAAGTTATCCATAAATAAATGTTTGTTAAAATTATTTAAGGGACTGGTGAACACATGATGTAAATCACCCAACCTGCATGCCAATTATTAGTACTGGAGAAAGAACATGGCTATCTTGTCAGATTATTCTATGAATAAAGTTGCTGTGTCTTCTCTTTATTCAGTTCACCTACAACAATGAAAATCGTGGAAATTTTTACCATAACCTGGTTCATTCCAAAACCAAAAAACAAAAACAAAAAATTTTAATTTACTTCTTTTCAAAATATTTGAGTCTGTACTTTACATGAACAAAAATCATGTCAGAATAACCCTCCAACCACTATACTAAGTAAGACAATGAAGAAAGATGGCAGAAAATACCTAGAACTCCCAGGAGAAGGGTCACTGTTAGTCAATGTTCTATTCCACAAATTGCACAGAGTAACAGATGATAGACAAGGGTTTTAAATTCAAACAATAAAAAAAGGGTCTAAGGAATTAAAAAATGAATATATTCAGATACAATATGCATTTTCATCCCAGGTTCCCATAAGAGAGTGAGAGAGATGCTCATACCTTGAGGAGAGAAAGAAGACAAGGAAAGGTACAGACACCACCAGCTGCAGGGTGCGCCACTCTCGAAAAACGAAAGCCAGTCCTCCCAGCATCACCTGTCCCATACTGGGGGCACAGGATGCCAGTGTTACTACCGTGGCTTTTGACTGGGACCTTACCCACTCTACAACTGAAAGAAAATCCAACTGGGATATTATTGTCAGGTAAGCATGAAATTTCGAGGCCAATTTCTGGACTTGGAAAATGGAGAAGACTAAAACTGTCGACTTACTGAGCGTGCTGTTATTTGACACGATGGCCACAGCAGAACAGCCTGAACGGAAGCGTAGTAAAGAAAATCCAACTGGGATATTATTGTCAGGTAAGCATGAAATTTCGAGGCCAATTTCTGGACTTGGAAAATGGAGAAGACTAAAACTGTCGACTTACTGAGCGTGCTGTTATTTGACACGATGGCCACAGCAGAACAGCCTAAACGGAAGCGTAGCAAGCAGTAAATGAGGAAGGTGGGCGCAAAGGCTGCGCGGGCCCCAGAGACGGCGCGCTGGAGCCAGCAGCGCCTGAGAATCCGCTTCCGCCCAAACCTGAGAAACAGGCAGCTTAGACTGAGAGCAGTAGCAGCCGGCGGTAAAAACAAAGCCTACCCTGAAACTTCGAGAGTTTTTTTCATGTTCATAATGGTTCATAGTGGTTTTGTCCTTTTTTATGATTTGGTTATTTTACTAATTTTTTACATTGTTTCGTGCTGGTTTCTGCCATACATCAGCGTGAATCAGCCACAGTCATACATCTGTCCCCTGCCTCTTGAACCTCCCTCCCCCAGATTGTCACAGAGCCCTGGGTTGAGCTCCCTGTGTCACACAGCAAATTCCCACTGGTTCTCTGCTTTACATATGGTAATGTATATGTTTTCGGGCTACTCTCTCGATTCATCCCACCCGTTCCTTCCTCCACTGTGTCCACAGTCCACTCTCTATGTCTGTGTCTCCATTGCTACCCTGCAAAGAGGTTCATCAGTACTGTCTTTCTAGATTCCAAGTGATTCTTTGTACCTGAAAGCTGGAAAATTCAGATGCTAAATCAACAGTGGAGATCTCCTCAAAGTAGCACTCCTTGTCTGCAATATACACTAAGAATACCAAAACTTTGTCCTCTAATCACCTGGACTTTGACACCAAGTGATATATCATATAAAAGAAATTACAGTGTTGGAAACTATAATATACTATAAGCTCCCATTGTGCTAACATATGTATTTAGCATGGTAGAGAGTCTGTGGAGAACGCAATGGCACCCCACTCCAGGACTCTTGCCTGGAAAATCTCATGGATGGAGGAGCCTGGTAGGCTGCAGTCCATGGGGTCGCTAGGACTCGGACACGACTGAGCAACTTCACTTTCACTTTTCGCTTTCATGCATTGGAGAAGGAAATGGCAACCCACTCCAGTGTTCTTGCCTGGAGAATCCCAGGGATGGGGGAGCCTGGTGGGCTGCCATCTCTGGGGTCGCACAGAGTCGGACACGACTGAAGCGACTTAGCAGCAGCAGCAGCAGCAGAGAGTCTGTACGGCGTCCAGAACACAAGAGAGCTAAAAGTGTATTTGAGTCTGTAGGACCAGACAGGCAAGGTTAAGCTGATGCAGAAGATCAGTGGATCAATATTCAAAGTTGTTGAAGGTTTATGTAAGGGTCAGTCTTTGTTGAATCTGAGTTTATAGGCCTCAAGCAATGTGCTTTGTCTAGAACAGAATATGAAGTGAAAGTGTCAGTCACTCAGTCGTGTTAGACTCTTTGCGACCCCATAGACTGTAGCCCATGAGGCTCCTCTGTTCATGGAATTCTCCAGGCAGGAATACTGAAGTGGGTAGCCATTCCCTTTTCCAGGGGAGAACAGAATATAAGACCACCATAACCCTGGGAAAAGATCTGGATGATGCAGTAAAAGGATATGGAGCTTACCTTCCCCCATTAACACATCAAACATATCTACAGGACTTCCTTGCTGGTATAGTGGATAAGAATCCACCTGCCGGTGCAGGGGGACAGGGGTTCGATCCCTACCTGGTCCGGGAAGACTCCACATGCCATGGAGCAACTAAGCTCATGCACCATAGCTACTGAAGCCCATGGGCCTACAGCCTGTGCTCTGCAACAGGGGAAGTCACCGCGATGAGAAGCCTGAGCACCACCGTAAAGAGCAGCCCCCGCTCATCGCAACTAGAGAAAGCCCGCATGCAGCAACGAAGACACAACACAGCCAAAAAAAATTTTTAATTAAAAAAAAAATCTATATATGGAAAAATTCTCACTGAAACTAACTGGAAACTGGCAGAATGACTTATGTAAACCAATGATGTAAGATACACATGTAATCAGGTAGGAAGGAAAGAAACACACTCAGGTTCAGACTTGCACTCCTGGGAGAGGACTCAGAGGAAAAGGGAGATGCTATAGGAGGACACCTATGGGACTGAGCAGGTCAGGCCACAGATTGGGAGTCCAGTCCTGGGGCATATGTGAAGGAAGCAATCCCCCGTGGCTGGTAGGAGGACTTGTTGTTCAGTCTCTCAATCATGTCCGACTCTTTGTGACCCTGTGGACTGCAGCACGCCAGGCTTCCCTGTCCGTCTCAATCTCCCAGAGTTTGCTCAATCTCATGCCCATTGAGTTGGTAACCATCTCATCCCGTCACCCCCTTCTCCTGTCTTCACTCTTTCCCAGCATCACAGTCTTTTCCAATAAGTCAGCCCTTCGCATCAGGTGGCCAAAGGATTGGAGCTTCGGATTCAGCATCAGTCCTTCCAAAGAATATTCAGGGTTGATTTCCTTTAGGATTGACTGGTTTGATTTCCTTGGACTGCTGGGAATAATTGAAGGGCTGTGGGGAGCCTGGACTCAGCTTGTGGGGGGCACGTGTCTGTGCTGGCTAGCCTCCACAGCAGGGCATAGAGAGAGCTTCCCTCGAGGCTGCCAGGCTTCCCGCTGCTGCCTCGCTGCACATCCCAGCTCTGCGGGAACTCTCCCATCCCACGCAACCCACACCACAGCGCTGCACTGGATCCAGGGCACCCACAACCAGGAGAAAGACTTGACCGTGGGACCCAGAGGCAACCTGGTCCCAGGGCAGAGCCTGGGTGGGGTGGAGCAGCCATTATTGACACTTACTCAGGTGACACCTCAGAGACCTTCCAGATGCCTGACAGCAGCCGCTCCTGACAGCTAACCACCCAATACCTGCTGAGAGTCCCCACAGGCCGCGGCAGCCCTGTGGAGCTGTTCAACAGAATGGGGGTGGCAGAGGGTAGAAGCCCACTAGAAGAGGCAAATGTACATTAAGGGCTGAGGATTTACTGCTTAAATAAGCCAGTACCTAGATTACAAGAGGAAAAGAAACTGTAACGGCTACTACAGAGAGAAGAAACAGCATAAACACAAAGATTTAAAATGCAACATCAAAAATACAAAACGTGGATGGGGGGAGTTTAAAGGCAGAACTTTTAGAATGTGTCTGAACTTAAATGACTACTAGTTTAAAACAAGTGTGAGTCTGTGCCCACTTCAGTTCAGTTCAGTTGCTCAGTCGTGTCCGACTCTTTGTGACCCCGTGAATCGCAGCACACCAGGCCTCCCTGTCCATCACCAACTCCCGGAGTCCACCCAAACTCATGTCCATTGAGTCAGTGATGCCATCCAGGCATCTCATCCTCTGTCATCCCCTTCTCCTCCTGCCCCTAGTCCCTCCCAGCGTCAGAGTCTTTTCCAATGAGTCAACTCTTCGCATCAGGTGGTCAAAGTATTGGAGTTTCAGCTTCAGCATCAGTCCTTCCAATGAACACCCAGGATTGATCTCCTTCAGGATGGACTGATTGGATCTCCTTGCAGTCCAAGGGACTCTCAAGAGTCTTCTCCAACACCACAGTTCAAAAGCATCAATTCTTCGGCACTCAGCTTTCTTCACAGTCCAACTCTCACACCCATACATGACCCCTGGAAAAACCATAGCCTTGACTAGATGGACCTTTGTTGGCAAAGTAATGTCTCTCCTTTTGAATATGCTATCTAGGTTGGTCATAACTTTCCTTCCAAGGAGTAAGCGTCTTTTAATTTCATGGCTGCAATCACTATCTGCAGTGATTTTGGAGCCCAAAAAAATAAAGTCTGACACTGTTTCCACAGTCGTGTCCAACTCTTTGCAACACCATGGACTGTAGCCCACCAGGCTCCTCTGTCCATGGATTTTCCCAGGTAAAAATGTTTCTCAGGAGTGAGTTGCCATTTCCTGCTCCAAGGGATCTTCTCAACTCAGGGACTGAACTCACCTCTCTGCGTCTCCTGCATTGGCAGGCAGATTCTTTCCTGCTGAGCCATCTTGGAAGCCCTTAAAACAAGTAGATAAAGTCATACATTAATTTGGCCACCTGATGCAAAGAGCTGACTCATTGGAAAAGACCCTGAAGACAGGAGGACAAGGGGATGACAGAGGATGAGATGGTTGGATGGCATCACTGACTCAATGGACATGAGTTTGAGCAAACTCTGGGAGTTAGTGATGGACAGGGAAGTCTGGTGTGCTGCAGTCCATGGGGTCACAAAGAGTCGGACATGACTGAGCAACTTTCACTTTGGGGGGCTTCCCTTCAATACTTTTGCCATCTGATGTGAAGAACTGACTCACTGGAAAAGACCCTGATGCTGAGAAAGACCGAAGGCAGGAGAAGGGGAAGACAGGGGATGAGATGGTTGGATGGCATCATCAATTCAATGGACATGAGTCTGAGCAAGCTCCAGGAGCTGGTGATGGACAGGGAAGCCTGGTGTGCTGCAGTCCATAGGGTTGCAAAGAGTCAGACACGACTGAGCAACTGAACTGAACTGAAGGTGTGGAACTGTGTAGACTTGGTTTTAATGCTAGCTTACTGTCTGTATTTACTTAAGAAATGTTTTAACTTCTCCAAGCCCTATTTCATCTAGAGAAACAAAAGGAGGGGATAATGCCATCTAACTGAAAACCCCGCTGAGGCACTTGATGTTGGTCTAATTGGTGATTTGGGAACATAAACATTAGTTTTAACATATTTGGGGTTATTATCATAAATTAGCAAACAAATCCACTTTTAATTGTAAAGGTAATTAGATTTTTGCTGTATCTTATATATTCAACTTGGAGACTATGGTAGACAGCCTGTAAGATGCCTTTGATGATTTTTCACTTCTATTACTATAATCCTCCCTCTTAAGTGTGGGCTGCACTTATTGACTTGCTTCTGACAAATAAAAAAACAGTAGGGGCTTCCCTGATGACTCAGTGGCAAAGAATCCACCTGCCAATGCAGGAGACATGGGTTCGATCCCTGGTCTGGGAAGATCCCACATGCCTCAGAGCAGCTAAGTCCACGTGCCGCAACTATTGAGCTCAGAGCCAAGAGCCGAGGAGCTGCAACTACTGAGCCTACACGCCACAGCTACTGAGGCCCGAACACTCTAGAGCCCGTGCTCTGAAAAAGGAGCAGCCACCACCATGAGAAGCCCACACTCTACACCCAGAGACCAGCCCCCACTTCCCGCAATTAAAGGAAAGCCCACGCAGCAACGAAGACCCAGTGAAGCCAAAAATAAATAAACACGTAAATAAAAGTATTTATTAATCTTAATAAATTATAAATAAAATAAGTAAATAAAAAAGTAAAACAGTAACAGTGATAAGCTTGGGGGCTTCCCTTCAATACTTTCGCCATCTGATGTGAAGAACTGACTCACTGGAAAAGACCCTGATGCTGAGAAAGACCGAAGGCAGGAGAAGGGGAAGACAGGGGATGAGATGGTTGGATGGCATCATCAATTCAATGGACATGAGTCTGAGCAAGCTCCAGGAGCTGGTGATGGACAGGGAAGCCTGGTGTGCTGCAGTCCATAGGGTTGCAAAGAGTCAGACACGACTGAGCAACTGAACTGAACTGAAGGTGTGGAACTGTGTAGACTTGGTTTTAATGCTAGCTTACTGTCTGTATTTACTTAAGAAATGTTTTAACTTCTCCAAGCCCTATTTCATCTAGAGAAACAAAAGGAGGGGATAATGCCATCTAACTGAAAACCCCGCTGAGGCACTTGATGTTGGTCTAATTGGTGATTTGGGAACATAAACATTAGTTTTAACATATTTGGGGTTATTATCATAAATTAGCAAACAAATCCACTTTTAATTGTAAAGGTAATTAGATTTTTGCTGTATCTTATATATTCAACTTGGAGACTATGGTAGACAGCCTGTAAGATGCCTTTGATGATTTTTCACTTCTATTACTATAATCCTCCCTCTTAAGTGTGGGCTGCACTTATTGACTTGCTTCTGACAAATAAAAAAACAGTAGGGGCTTCCCTGATGACTCAGTGGCAAAGAATCCACCTGCCAATGCAGGAGACATGGGTTCGATCCCTGGTCTGGGAAGATCCCACATGCCTCAGAGCAGCTAAGTCCACGTGCCGCAACTATTGAGCTCAGAGCCAAGAGCCGAGGAGCTGCAACTACTGAGCCTACACGCCACAGCTACTGAGGCCCGAACACTCTAGAGCCCGTGCTCTGAAAAAGGAGCAGCCACCACCATGAGAAGCCCACACTCTACACCCAGAGACCAGCCCCCACTTCCCGCAATTAAAGGAAAGCCCACGCAGCAACGAAGACCCAGTGAAGCCAAAAATAAATAAACACGTAAATAAAAGTATTTATTAATCTTAATAAATTATAAATAAAATAAGTAAATAAAAAAGTAAAACAGTAACAGTGATAAGCTACCTCTTCCAAGATTAGGCTATAAAGGACTGTGGCTTTCATCTTGAGGCTCTTTCTCTCTGTCTCTCCTCACTCGCTGTGGAGGAAGTCAGTTGCCATGCTGCGAAAGCACTGTGTGCAGGGTCTATCGTGGGACAGAGGCTTGACAACAACCACACAGAATCAGATTCCCTTCTGCCAGTAGAGCCTTCAGATGAGACCCTAGCCTTAGCATAAGACACCTCAAGCCAGAGGCATCCAGTTAAGCCAGAATCCTGACCCACAGAAACTGTGAGCTAATAAATATGTGTTTTAATCATAATTCAAAAAGGTACATGCACCCCAATATTCATTGCAGCACTGTTTATAATAGCCAGGACACAGAGGCAACCTAAATGTCCATCAACGGAGGAATGGATAAAGAAGATGCGGTACACATACACAGCAGAATATTACTCAGCCATAAAAAACAATGAAATAACGCCATCTGCAGCAACATGGATGGACCTGGAGATTGTCACACTAAGTGAGACAAGTTGGATAGAGAAAGACAAATATCATATGTATGACTTATATGTGGAATCTTAACAATAAGGAGAGTGGTGAATCAATTTATCAAAGAAGCAGAAATAGAGTTATATAAGTTTGTAGAGGTTCCCAGAGGGTCAGTGGGGGAGGGATAAATTGGGATGTTGGGATAGACATATACACACTGCTGCTGCTGCTGCTAAGTCGCTTCAGTCGTGTCCGACTCTGTGTGACCCCATAGACGGCAGCCAACCAGGCTCCCCCGTCCCTGGAATTCTCCAGGCAAGAACTCTGGAGTGGGTTGCCACTTCCTTCTCCAATGCATGAAAGTGAGAAGTAAAAGTGAAGTTGCTCAGTCGTATCCGACTCTTAGAGACCCCATGGACTGCAGCCTACCAGGCTCCTCTGTCCATGGGATTTTCCAGGCAAGAGTACTAGAGTGGGTTGATACACACTACTATATATTAAATAAATAACTAATAAGGACCTACTATATAGCACAGGGAACTCCATGTCATACTCTGTAATAACTTATTTGGGAAAAGTCTTAAAAAGAATGGATATATGTATATGTATGAGCTTCCCCTGGTGGCTCAGATGAAAGATCCAGGTTCGATCCCTGGGTTGGGAAGACCACCCAGAGAAGGGAATGGCCACCCATCCCATTACTCTTGCCTGGAGAATCCCATGGACAGTGGAATCTGACAGGCTATTTGTAACAAATTTACCCCCAGTGTCCTGACTTAAAACACATATTTATTTATTTAAAGTTTTTACTGGAGTATAGTTGACTTACAATGTTGTGTTAGCTTTGGATGTACAGCAAAATGAATCATTTATACATGTACGTGTATCCTTAGTCACTCAGTCACGTCCAGCTCCTTGTGACCCCATGGACTGAAGCATGCCAGGCTTCCCTGCCCGCCACAACTACTGAAGCCGCCGGTATGCCCGGCAGCCCGCAAGCTGCAACAAGAGAAACGACCACAATGAGGAGCCCGTGCACCGCAGCCAGAGTCGCCCACACTNCTTAGTCACTCAGTCACGTCCAGCTCCTTGTGACCCCATGGACTGAAGCATGCCAGGCTTCCCTGCCCGCCACAACTACTGAAGCCGCCGGTATGCCCGGCAGCCCGCAAGCTGCAACAAGAGAAACGACCACAATGAGGAGCCCGTGCACCGCAGCCAGAGTCGCCCACACTCTCCACAAACAGAGAAAGCCCACACACGGCAACAAAGACCCGGCGCAGCCAGAAATAAATAAATTTTTAAAAAGACGAGAAAACTTATTTTTTAAAAGAGCAAATATTACTTTATATGACTAAAGATGTGATTGAGTTAAGGATTTTGAGAGGAAGGGCTTATCTGGGTTATCCAGGTGGGTCCTAAATTCATTGACAAGTGTCCTTAAAAGAGTGAGAGGGAGGGAAATTCCACTGGCAGACAAGGAGGAAGCAGAAACTGGAGTGAGGCAGCCACGAGTCAAAGAATGCCAGGAGCCTCCAAAAGCTGGAAGAGGGAAAGCATTCGTTTTCCCGTACAGCCTCTGGAGGCAGTGTGGCCCTGCCAACACTTCGATTGCATACTTCTGGCCTCCAAAACTGTAGGAGAATAAGCTTCTACAGATGACTATCATACAGAGATTATTACACTAAGTGAAGTAAGTCAGAAAGAAAAAGACAAATACCATATGATATCACTTATATGTGGAATCTAAAATATGACACAAATTAACTTATCTGTGAAACAGAAATAGACTCATAGACAGTGAGCAGACTTGTGGTTGCCAAGGGAAAGAGGGTTGGACTGGGAGTTTGGGATTAGCAGGTGCAAACTATTGTATATAGAATAGATAAATAAGTCCTACTGTATAGCACAGGGAGCTATATTCAATATAATGGGATAAACCATAATGGAAAAGAATATGAAAAGGAATATACTTATGCATATATAATATATATAGTTGTTGTTGTTTAGTTGCTGAGTCATGTCTGATTTTTTTGCAGCCCCATGGACTTGCAAATTCCCTGGACAGAGGAGCCTGGGGGGCAATAGTCCATGAGATAGCAAAGAGTTGGACACAACTAAACACACACACACACACACACACACACACACACGCTTCCCTAATAGCTCAGCTGGTAAAGAATCCACCTGCAATGCAGCAGACCCCAGTTCAATTCCTGTGTTGGGAAGATTCCCTGGAGAAGTGATAGGCTACCCACTCCAGTATTCTTTGGCTTCCCTGGTGGCTCAGATGGTAAAGAATCTGCCTGCAACATGGGAGACCCAGGTTCAATTCCTGGGTTGGGAAGATCCCCTGGAGAAAGAAATGGCAACCCACTCCAGTTTTCTTTTCTTGCCTGAAGAATTCCATGGACAGAGGAGCCTGGAAAACTACAGTCTATGGGGTCACAAAAAGTCAGACACAACTGAACAACTAACACACACACAAAGACTGTGGCCTGCCATGTTCCATGGGATTTCCCAGGCAAGAATCTCCCTCTCTACGTACACACACAGGAAAGTCCCCG
The DNA here is from genome assembly GCA_006410635.1 of Cephalophus harveyi. NCBI lineage: Eukaryota > Metazoa > Chordata > Mammalia > Artiodactyla > Bovidae > Cephalophus > Cephalophus harveyi. The sequence continues at coordinate 89,156 of SJYT01021829.1, read as the reverse complement.
TGAGCCCACAAGGAGGACACAGCTGTCAACAAGACAGAAGCAAACTCTTGTCAGACACTAAATCTCTTAGCACCTTGTCCTTGGACTTCCCAGCCCCCAGAACTTGGAGAAATAAATTTCTCTTGTTTAAATGACCCCATCCAGGGAATTTCCTGGTAGTCCAGTAGTTAGGACTCTGTGCCTCCATGGCAGGGCGCCCAGGTTTGATCCCAGGTCAGGTAACTAAGACCCCACAAGCCAAAAAAGGAAAAAACAAATACAATTTAAATGATGCAGTCTATGGTATTTTGTTGGGCTTCCCTGGTGGCTCAGAGGTTACAGCAGTCCACACAAGCGAACACACTGTGGTTGACTAAGAATGGCCATAAACTCTTACACTACCCCCCTTTGCATCTGTGCTCTTGTAATGTGACATGGTCCTTCCATCAAGAATTGGCTTGAATCCACCCTTTGGCTGTGACTTGCTTTGGTGAAGAAGATATTACCAATCATGACACAAGCAAAAGTTTGAAAGGTACTCCTTCATAGGACTTTCCTCTTTTGCTGATATTTGGCAGTCCAGCTAGCGTGCTTCCTTTAAGAATGAGAGGCCTTAGGAGCAGAAGTGAACCAAACCAGCTGAGGAACCTCCCTTTAGACCAACAGGCCTGCCGACTGACCCGCCAGTTAACCATATACACGTGAGCAAACCATGCAGAGATCAGATTAGAAGGACCCACAAACTCATGAGTCAAATAAATGCCTATGTTTTAAACCATTACAATTTGGAGATCTTATCCGGTAATAGTAACTGATACAGTCCTAAGGTCACCTCCATTTTATAATAAATGTGGAATCCACAGTGGGTCAGGCTTTGAGTTCAGGGAGAGGATACTATCATGGACCACTTCCTGATTTTTTCCTCTTCTTCAGGGGGAAAAATAGATCTTCACAGTCTTGCTTCAGATGGACCTATCACCAAGAGGACCTTTGGTCTGCTCTGCCATCCCTCTCTGGATAACCTTGGCCACACCCCCTCTCTCCTGGTCTTGGTTCCCTCACCTGTACAGCTACGACAGTGGATTTAACAAGAGGCTTCCCAGGTGGCGCTAGTGGTAAAGGACCCGCCTGCCGATGCAGGTTCAATCCCTGGGTTGGGAAAATCCCCTGGAGGAGAGCGCTGCAACCCACTCCAGTATTCTTGCCTGGAGGAGCCCATGGACAGAGAAGCCTGGCAGGCTGCAGTCCATAGCATCACACGGAGTCAGACACGACTGAAGCAACTTAGCAAGCATGCACATGATTTAACACGTGGTTCTCAAACACTGATTTAAGACAAAGTTCATATTCAGATACAGTAAAATAAGAATGAGACATTTTAAAGTTCCTATGTAATCTAGAATTCTTTCATTTAAAAGACTGCTCTTTATTTTCAGATTATATCCTCTTTCTGATTCTTGTTTTTAAGTTGTCATTTAAGAAATGATGGGCTTCCCAGGTGACACAGTGGCAAGAAATCTGCCTGCAGTGCAGGGGATGCAGCTTCGATCCCCGGGCCAGGAAGATCCCCTGGAGGAGGAAACGGCAACATGCTCCAGTATTCTTGCCTGGAAAATTCTATGGACAGAGGAGTTTGGCGGGCCACGGTCCATGGTGTTGCAAAGAGTCCAACACAACTGAGCACACACATCTTTAAGAAATGATAAGGTATTGGGTGGGGGAAGGATATAAGTGAACTGAGATTTGAAAAATGTTGATAGCTGTTGAAGTTGGGTGAATATCCTTTGTATATCCTTGAATATTTCCATCAAAAGCATGTTAGTCAACAATGATGAAGGTAAGTTATAATGGTGTTTGTACGTACATCTGTTAGGTAGGTAGTGTGAGGAAGTAACCTGTAAGATTTAGGGACCTTACAGGCCAACTGAAAGGTTATCTCTGTTATTTGTGACTCACAGACCCTGACCTGGAGGGTTTGTGACTCACAGACCCTGACCTGGAAGGTTTGACTTTCCAGAGAGTCAGAAAAACAAGCTGTGTAAACTGTGTGTCAACTGCAGATTGTAAAAAATAATATCACCAGACCCTCACGAGCTTATCCTTGCAAAGATCAGCATTATTGTGACCAATCATGATATATCTATACCTCCCCGCCCAATGTGGTTTTTGTGCTTAAAAACTGTCCTGTAACTGTCATCGGGGTTCGCTCCTTGCTTGAGGAGGACAGAACCCCGGCGCGCCGGTTCAATAAATCCTCTTGCTATTTGCATCGATCCTGTGTCTTGGTGGTCTTGGGCGACGGACTCCAGGGCGGAACCTTGCGGTTCAACATT
>SJYT01021829.1:33557-83186 GCA_006410635.1 Cephalophus harveyi | reverse complement strand
CCCCCCCCCCCCCCGCCCCCGCGCGCTGGGGCACTCTTCTCGTGTCTTTGGATCCAGTGCCCTCACACCTTGAAGATGGATTTTCCTGCTATCTTCTAAATAAAAAAGAGCTGTAACACTGAGCTGTAACACTGATTTGTCTAAGAGCTATAACATGGTCCATTCGAGACCTGAGAGCTATAACACGATCTATCCGAGACCTGAGAGCTGTGACATGCTGAGGGGGCTTTAATGTCCGTCACTCCAAATCTTTGTTGTGACGAGACAAAGAATCGAGGAACATACACTCGCGTGACACATCCATGAGTGTGCTTTAACTCTAAACTGGATGGAAATGCAGTTCTAAAAATAAAATAGGAAGGAGGAAGGGGAGGAGAAGAATTGTGGAAATTAGATACAAGCAGACAGAGAGAGGGCTTCCCTGGGAGCTCAGCTGGTAAAGAACCCTCCTGCAATGTAGGAGACCCTGGTCCAGTCCCTGGATCTGGAAGATCCTTTGGAAAAGGGTTCGACTACCCACTCCAGTATTCTTGGGCTTCCCTGGTGGCTCAGACAGTAAAGAAATCACCTGCAATGCAGGACACCCGGGTTCCATCCCTGGGTTGGGAAGATCCCCTGGAGGAGGGCATGGCAACCCACTGCAGTATTCTTGCCTGGAGAATCCCCATGGATAGAGGAGCCTGGCAAGCTACAGTCCATGGGCTTACAAAGAGCTGGACATGACTGAGCAACTCAGCACAGCACAACACAGACAGAGAGAGCTTCCCTGCTCTCAGAAATGCCATTCATAACCAGCGATACAACCTCTTCACACATCTCTCCACAACGTCCCCACCATCACCACCACCAGACTCCCTCCCTCCTCCCCTGGGTCCTAGAAGGGAAGCTTTTTCACCCTGACTTCTGAGTGAGCAAAAGTCATATTGATACCAAGTCCAGGCTTAAATACAAGGAGGTGTTGACTCAAGTAGTTCAACTTTATTCAGAAAGCCGGATGACCGAGAAGATGGCAGACTAATGTCTCCAAATAGCCATCTTATGACATCTGGATGCCAGGTTCTTTTACAGATCAGGGGTGAGGGAGGTGAAGAAATAAAGCAAAAAGGCCATCAATCTAGCAAATACATCGTAGAATGGCAAGCCTCAGGCAGGGAATTGTTAATGTCTTTCTTCCTGTAGCCACACACAGGTGACAGGGTTCTCGACAAAGGCACTTTGGTTTAACATTCAGACAGAGGGTCAGGGTTCCCCAGGCAGGCTGCTATGTATAAACAGTATTCTTTTAGTAAACAAAAGCAAGGGGAAGCAAAGGTTAAAGTAACAGATCCAAACTGGAGTCATAATTGGCTCTTCCATGTAACAATATCAGAGCTCTCCGTTTCCTAGGAATTCCAAGGAGAATGTGGGCTGTGAACAGGCTGAGGGAGGGGAAGGTGGTGTGCCCTTGGCTAGCCACCCACCTATTGAGCAAAGCAGGTGGATTGATTGCCCAATGGCCCTGGCCACATGCCCCTCACAGAGAAGGACAAGGACTCACTATGCTGTCACTACCCCCTCCCCCCATACCTGTGATGGAGCAGCAGAGGCTGTCAACTTCCAGACCACGTCCCGTCGGCCTTTACCATTTCAGTGACTGACAGCCAGGCTTCCTCGAGACGTGGAACATTTCCTGCCATATCAGTAAACAAGGATGCCGTAGTCATCAGAGTTACGGCCCTCCAACGTGAGCCTGTGAGCCCCAAGGTAACACGGGGAAGGGAAGAATACCTGCCATCTAGCAGCCATCAGACCACAGCTGTTCCCCACCGTCAGCGGTCAGCCCGAAGGAAAGGAAGCTCAGAATGTGAAAGCAGGATGCTGGCCTCAGAGAACTGAGGTGCATATGAAAGAAATTATTTCAGTGAGCCCAAACTCTTGCATCTTCCCATAGAAAAGCACTAAATTCCTTTTACTTGGGATATCTGGTTTTCTTTAATTAACAATAATCTGTTGGTTTTCAGACTACCTGCCCTTTGTTGCAAAACTTCTCTACAACCCGGCTCCTCCCCTCACCTCCTTGGAGCAATTCTCTCAAGGTTACTTGGGATGCTGCCTCCTGGGCTTGAAAAATCCCCACTGAATAAAAAACTTTTAGGTTGTGAATATTTTTTAAGTCGACATCCTAATGCCGAGGACCTGCATCTCTTTGCAAATGGTCTTTCCTGGTCACTAGATTCTGCTCTGCCCAAGTTCATCAGGCTGGAAGTGCAGGAGAATTAACCACCGTACAACAGCCCTCAATCCATGGCTGCCCAGAGTTTAAGTAAAAATACTCCAGCTCCCCCAGCCAGGATGAGGGGTGTGCTCCATCCTGTCTCCCTCAGCTCCCCAGTGAGGTCCAGCTCCAGTTGTCCACAGGGGCATCTGGCTTGATGATGCATCCTTTATCGTTCCCCTTTCCCTTCCCTTCCCTATGCCACTTCCCCACTGCCCTGCTGGGTGTCTTGGGATCAGTTCCTGAATAAACCGTTTGCACTCAAACCTTCATCTTAGGGTCAACATGCTTACTTAGGTGTGTGCATGCATGCTACATACCAGTCCCCAGAACCCGTGAATATGTTGCTGTAACTGTAACCAGGAAGGGTTAATTTTGAATTTGCACTGGATCTGCTTCTGTGACTTTCACCCTTATCTTGCCGCTTTTGTAGGCATGCACATGGCCTGCCTTTGATGCTTTAGAACTGTGATGTTGGAGAAGACTCTTGAGAGTCCCTTGGACAGCAAGGAGATCAAACCAGTCAATCCTAAAGGAAATCAACCCTGAATATTCTTAGGAAGGACTGATGCTGAAGCTGAAGCTCCAATACTTTGGCCAGCTGATGCAAAGAGCTGACTCATTAGAAAAGACCCTGATGCTGGGAAAGATTGAAGGCAGGAGGAGAAGGGGACAAGAGAGGATGAAATGGTTGGATGGCATCACCGAACTGATGGACATGAGTTTGAGCAAGCTTCAGGAGATGGTGAAGGACAGGGAAGCCTGGCGTGCTGCAGTCCAAGGGGTCACAAAGAGTCCAATGAGACTGAGCGACTGAACAAGTAATGGCCTGCCTCAGGGAGATGGCCTGACCCCGCCCACGTGTGAAGGACTGTGACGTTCTTGAACTTTGTGCCCCTCATCTTCTGCTTACTTGAACAGCCCAGAAATTCACATTTGGGGAGGCCTGGATCACAGACAGATGTGACATCTTTGTTTGTTGATATGACAAAAGATATTCCATTCCACACCCATGAAATGACTGTAAGGAAGTGAAACTAACACATCCCCCTACCTGAGGCTTGCCGTTCTAGGAGAAATTTGCAGGAATTAAATGGTCTTTTTATTTGTTTCCTCACCTCCCCCCATCTCTGATCCATAAAAGAATCTGACATCCAGGCCCTGACAAGATGGTTATTTTGAAGCACTAGCCTGCCACCTTCTCTGTCAGCCGGCTCCCGAATAAAGTCCCTTCCCAGTCCAACACCTCGTCTCAGATTCACCAATTTGTTGTGCGACCAGCAGAGCAAGTTTGGACTCGATAGCATAACTGGAAGTGGGCTTCAGCTGCTTGCCACTCAGAAGCAATAAAGAGGCAAACCTGGTAGAAAGGAAAGTTTGCTTTACTTTGGATACAGGCAACCAGGGGTGGGAAGGGGGCAGACTCCTGCCCAAAGGCCAACTCCCCTCCTACCCACAACCAGTGGACATCAGCTCTTACAGGCAGAGGGAGGGAGCTAAATGCAGAAACAGCACAGTCAGCTCTGCCAGTCATGTTGAAACTGGTTATCGGTGGTATGACCAGGGTCATCTTGATTGTTTCAAGTACAGTTAATTTTCAGTTCTGGGGTCAGTTTGTTCCCATTTCTTTGAGGCCAGTTCTCAGAATTTGAGGCAGCTCATGTCATGGCTACAATCTGGTCATGATTAACGTCTTCCATCTGATGGAGGTTTCAGTATCTACAAGCAGCTCACAGGATACGGCTCAGAATATTATCTATAGCCCTTGAGAAGGAACTGAAGGTCCTTGATTAAACTATTTTTAGTTTTGGATGATTTTCCTTTGTTTCTTCATTTTCTCACTTCTCTGCTTAAATTTATTCTTTGGCTAAAGTTTTTCCACAGACAAAAGGCAGGCAGAGGACATGAAGGGGTTGAGGGGAGGGCCCACAGGGTCCTGCTCCGTTTCATGGCAAAAGAGGATCTTGCCAGTCTGGAGATGGGGAGATTATCCCTGATGAACTGTGTGGGCTCAATGTAATCACAAGGGTCCTTATAAGAAGGTGGCATTTGAGTCAGAGAAGATGTTGTCATGGAAACAGGGGTCAGAGCAATGCAAGTGATAGAGAGGGGCCACAAGCCAGGGAATGTGGCAGCTTGGAGAAGATGGAAGAGGCAAGGAAACAGATTCTCCTCCAGACCTTCAAAAAGCATGCAGCCCTGCTGACACCTTGATTTAAGCCCAGTGAGACCCACTTTGACCTCCAGATAATAAATTTGTGTTGCTTTAAGCCTCTAAGTTTGAGCAGTTTGTTGCAGCACAATAGTAATCAATCAGCCACACTTGCCCTTATAACCCAAGCATCATGAGGGAATCCTTCCCAACATGCACTAATTGATAGGAACTGGTACCCGAGGTATTACCCAGGTGTCATCCCTGTGCCATGTACATCTGCTCTCTGGACCCAGAACCTTCGGACACATCAGAAGAACCTCTCCCTTGGGCAGGTCCAGCCCTCACTTGCCTGTGTCCCTAGGGTCCACCACATTACCCAGTCAGGGGCCCACCTCCCTGACTCTCTGTGCACAAGGAGCTTCCTGGAAAAATGACAGAGGAAGAACCAGTTATGATGGCGGGGGAGTGGGGAAGAGGGTGAGCTGCCTGGGGAGTTCCTGGACTCGGGATGCAGCCATCGGGTGTGAGATGCTGCCACATTTATCTCAGGGACATTCTAACACAGCCTAAGAGACAAGCCACTAAACAGTCTACGTCTTTACTAGTAACTAATGTGGGGACTTCCCTGGAGGTCCAGTGGCTAAGACTCTGCACTCCCAGTGAAAGGGGCTTGGGTTCGATCCCTGGTCAGGGAACTAGATCTCACATGCTGCAGCTAAAGATCCTGCATGCCACAACTAAGTCCCAGCACAGTTAAATAAATAATAATAATAAATATTTTTTTAAAGACTCAAAGCCTTTTTTAAAATTTATTTATTTTAATTGGAGGCTAATTACTTTACAATATTGTAGTGGTTTTTGCCACACACTGACATGAATCAGCCATGGGTGAACATGTGTTCCCCATCCTGAATCCCCCTCCCACCTCCCTCCCCATCCCACGGGAAACAAACATCCTGATGCCTTCCCTACCCCTGACCCATACCCAGGTGGGGACTGGGGATGAAGAAGGGCTCAGGGATGCCTGCTGCATTATAACTCGTCGGTGTTGGGGAACTGTTAGACGATAACTTCTATTTTCCCCCAGTCGATTGACCAAGCCCGCGGTTGCCTTATCATCCTTTTCTCCTGAAGGCTGACGCTGTGCGGACGGAGGGCGGCGGTCAGTCTGGCTTTCCGGAGCGGGCAGAAGCAGCATTCCCGCCTCGGTTCCCTCTCTCGGCCACATGGCGTCGCTGTGGAGCCAGCCGGGGCGGTTCCGAATGCGGGCGGGGCTGCGGGCTCGGAGCTCAGTCTGGAGCAAAGCGCCCTCCCCAGCGAGCGCCCCAACGTAGGCTGCGAGGTTGCCGTTCTCACCGCTGAGTCTCTGCGATTCCACAAGCGGGTGCTCTCCGGGGCCCCAAGGCCGGCCGAGGGTCAGCTGCGGTCGCTGTGAATCCTCAGACTCCGCCCCCTTTCCTTGGGCGACGTGCCCAGATCCCCTCCAAGAGAGGTGCCTGCCTCCAGGATGGCTGACCCCAGGAGGCCCCAGTGGTCCAGGGGGCCCAGGCCGACTGCGAGACTTCCTGCCACCTCTGGCTGGAAAAGATGCACACGCATTGACCAAAAACTGGAGGGCGCCCAGACACCTGCTGGGAAGTACAAACTTAGAGACAAGATCTGCCAATCCAGAAAAATCCCTCCGAAAAAGTAGGAGGGAAAGAAGTTTTGTACGCAATGAGCATTGGACCAGAACGTGCTACACATCACAGGCGATTCACTAAGAGGTTACAAAGAACTCTCACCCTTTCTTACCGGTTCAGATCAGTCGCTCAGCCGTGTCCGAATCTTTGCAACCCCATGAAAGGCAGCACGCCAGGCTTCCCGGTCCATCACCAACTCCCAGAGCTTGCTCAGACTCATGTCCATCGAGTCGGTGATGCCATCCAAGCGTCCTTTCACATAGCCAGGCAGATAACCACCCTCACACACATCTTCTCAAGATCAACCACAGCGAACCCTCCAGCAGGAGGTCTGGACAACACCACTGTCATGCTCCTGCTACGTTCGCCTGGCAATTACAGTGGCCACCTGTGTTTGCTATTAATAATTGCATTTATGCAGAGGAAAACTGCGTGCTCCTGTCCTGAGGACAGGAGGTAGGCTTGCAACCTGGAGCCAGGCACTAGGTCAAGTTAAGACTCTGCTCTCCCACAGAAAGTGGAAGGTGCTGTGCCGAGTTCCTGGACAACTCCACTTCCAAAAGAGGGCATCCACTTCCCTGAGGGCTTCCCTGGTGTCTCAGCTGCTAAAGAAACTGCCTGCAATGCAGGAGACCCTGGTTTGATTCCTGTGTTGCGAAGATCCCCTGGAGAAGGGATGGGCTACCCACTCCAGTATTCTTTGGCTTCCCTGATGGCTCAGATGGTAAAGACTGTGAAAGGAGACTTGGGTTCCATCCCTGGGTCAGGAGGATCCCCTGGAGAAGGAAATGGCAACCCACTCCAGGCTCCTTGCCTTGCCTGGGGAACTCCATGGACAGAGGAGCCTGGCCGTGGGCTACCGTCCGTGGGGTCTCAAAGAGTAGTGACTAATGCTTTCACTTTCCACTTCCCTGAAGAAACATTCCTAGGATGGTAAACTGGCAAGGGGCTTATTTAGCTTTTGAAAAGATTTACATACATTTCAAAGAGGCAGAGCTTACAATTATAAGGTTTCTAAACTGAATGTTCTAAGAAAAGGGAGGGGAAGTCTTTTCCCTTTTTTCCCTTCAGGGAGAATTAAGCTCTTTCTTATTTTTAATTTGTGTTTGCCCTTACACAGTCACAGCAAACATTCACTGCCCCTCAAACCACTTCCTCTGCCCAACCCTGCCTCAGACCCTGCCAACTAGCCACCACAGACACGATGGCAGGACGTGTGCACACATGGGCACACGACTGCATAAGCACCAGGCACACACACAGGCACGCACACATTACACGTGTGCACACGTGTATGCACACGTGCTCTCACCCACTCTTTGCTTAGCCTTTGCTTTCTGGACCATCTTCCTTTCCAGGTTAACCCTCCAGGTTGAGCTGACTCAACTCAGCAAAAATTAAGACCAGGTCTGGCTGGTTCTGATGGGGTGGGAGGAGCAGGGGGTGAGGCTGAGTCCAGGCAGGACCAGAGACCTGAGCCGATCTGGCTTCTTTGCCATGAACTTTAAATTTTTTTTTTTTTTTCCACTGAAGTATAGTTCTTCCTTGGTGGCTCAGATGGCAAAGAATCTGCCTGCAATGCGAGAGACCTGGGTTCAATCCCTGGGTTGGGAAGATCCCCTGGAGAAGGAAATGGCAACCCACTCCAGTATTCTTGCTTGGAGAATTCCACGGACAGAGAAGCCTGGTGGTCTATAGTCCCTGGGGTGGCAAGAACGTGGACAGAACTGAGCAACTAAAACTTTCACGTTCATAGTTGATTTACAAGGTTGTGCCAATTTCTGGTCTATGGCAATCTGACTCAGCTATACATGCATTTACATTGTTTTTTTATATTCTTTTCCATTATGGTCTGTCACAGGATATTGAATATAGTTCCTTCCCTGTGTCACACATTAAGACCATGTTGTTTATCCATTCTAAATGTAATAGCTTGCATCAACCAACCCCAAACTCCCAGTCCATGCCTCTCCCATGTCCACAACAAGTCTGTTCTCTATCTTTGCCATAGTTTTTTTTTTTTTTTTTTTTTGGCCACACAGGACATGGTATCTTAGTTCTCTGACCAGGGATCAAACCCGAGGCCCCTGTATTGGAAGGGCGAGTCTTACTTACCCCTCTAGACCACCAAGGAAGTCCCTGCCATGAACTGATTTTTGTGAATCCAGTCCCCTGCCCTGCTGAACCCTGGTCACTGTTGGCTTGTGTTTTAACTTGGCAAAAACAGTTTCTTTTTAAACCAATTTTTGCTAGGAATTTTCAAACTCACAGAGAAACCGGAAGAATAGAGCAATAAACCCATACACCCACCACTTGGGTTCAAAAATCGCTGACATTATGTTGTGCGTTATATGACATGGTTTGACTGAACCCTTTGAAAGCAAGCCTCAGACATCACGACACGTCACTCCAAGATCATTCAGTGTACATCTCCTAAACAATCTGACTTTTAAAAGCCTGAAATTGAAATGGATCTATTACCTGAAAGAAATTGGTAAAGCTCTATTTAGTTGAAATGCTTTCAAGGAGGGGGAAGAGAGGTGCAACAGAGTCAGCGGTAGGATGGTGGTGGGAGAAAAATTAAGCTGGCTCCTGCTTGTATTGCACAGAGTTACACGAAAAAACCAGTTACATGCAGAAGATAAGACCATTTCAGACAGTGGCAGGCATTAAAAAGAGAAAAATAAAACAGGATAGAGGTGATGAGGGTCAGACCAGGAGGCAAGGCAACATCAGGGTGCTAAGAAGTCAGGCTCTCAGGAAGAGAAAGTGACTTTTGAGCTGAGACCCTAAGTAGCAACACCAGGCAGTCGGGAAAATGGGGTTCAAGGCAGAGTAAAGAGCAAGGCCAAGGGCCTGGGAGCGCGAAGGAGCAGGGAGTGACGGTATGGGGAGAAAAAGGAATGGAAAATACGCACAGAGAAGTGGTCAGGGCCCAGGTCTCCCAGCCAAGGGGACAATTAGGAGAGAATTGTAAGCAGGAGAATGATTTGATTGGACTTACAGTTTTAGATACTCTGGCTGTTCAGGTGAAAAATACTTGAGGGGAGAGCTAAGGGTGAAGCCCAGAAACCATCGAGGAAGCTGTTTGCAATCCTCCAGCCAAGGGAGAGTGGTGGCTTGGACCAGATGGTACCCAGAGGCAGGCGTTATTGCCCCCATTCTAAAATGGGGAAACTGAGGCTCAGAGAAGTTTAAGTGACTTGAACAAGGTCAAGCTTTCTTTAAGTGGCAGGTCCAGAATTTTTTTTTTTTTTTTTTGGCAGGGGAGGAGGAGGGGATGGAGGGTACTTTTTTAACTGTGGTAAAATATACATAACATAAAACTTACCATTTTAACCGTTTTTAAATGTGCAATTCAGTGGCATTAAGTACGTTCACAATATTATATGACCATCACTATTCATTTCAAGAACATTTTATCTCAAACAGAAGCTCTGTGTCCATTTAACAATAACTCCCCTGTCCCCCTACCCCAGCCCCTGGTAGCCCATAACAGAGGTCTTCTTTCTGTCTCCTCGAATTTTCTCCTCTAAGTACTTCCTATAAGTGGAATCTTTTGTGTTCTTTTGGGTCTGGCTTATTTCACTTGTTCAGCTCCTAAGTTGTGTCCAACTCTTTGTGACCCCATGGATTGCAGCACGCCACGCTCCTCCGTCCTCCACTATCTCTTGGAGTTTGCTCAAATTCGTGTTCTTTGAGTCAGTGATGCTATCTAACCATCCCATCTTCTGCCACCCCCTTCTCATTTTGCCTTCAACCTTTCCCAGCATCTGAGTTTTTTCCAGTGAGTCGGCTCTTTGCATCAGGTGGCCAAAGTTTTTGAGCTTCACCTTCAACAACAGTCCTTCCAATGAATATTCAGGACTTATTTCTTTTAGGATTGACTGGTTGGATCTCCTTGCAGTCCAAGGGACTCTCAAGAGTCTTCTCCAGCACCACAATTCGAAAGCATCAATTCTTTGGTGCTCAGCCTTCTTTATGGTCCAACTGTCACATCTGTACATGACTGCTGGAAAAACCATAGCTTTGACTATACAGATCTTTGTCTGCAAAGAGATGTCTCTGCTTTTTAATACGCTGTCTAGGTTTGTCATAGCTTTCCTTCCAAGGAGCAAGCATCTCTTAATTTCACGGCTGCAGTCACCATCTTCAGTGATTTTGGAGCCCAAGAAAGTAAAATCGGTCACTGCTTCTCCTTTTTCTCCTTCTATTTGCCATGAAGTGATGGGACTGGATGCCATGATCTTAGCTTTTTGAATGCAGAGTTTCAACCCACCTTTTGCACTTTCCTCTCACTTAGTACAACTTTTTTTCTTTTTGACCATACCACTGGGCTCGCAGGACCTTAGTTCCCCCACCAAGAATGGAACTTGCACCTTCGGCAGAGAAAGCAGGAGTCTTAACCACAGGACCACCAGGAAATATTCCCAGTACAATGTCTTCAAAGTTCAATTCGTACCATGTATCAGAATTTCCTCCTTTTTAAGGTTGAGTGATATTCTATCTGGTGTGTACATCACACTGTGTTTAACCATTCATCTGTGGGTGGAGGGCCAGGATTTCTATCAAGGTGTCTGATTCCAACCCCACTGTGGTTGGCGCTGAGTTCAGCGCAATGTCACCAGCGGACACCAGAGGGCGCACACAGAGCCTCCCAGGCGGGGGCGCTGCGCGGGCACTTGGCTGTTGGGAGGAAAAGCAGGTTAGATGGAGCTCCGCTTCTTGCAGGCACATCCCACACCCAGAAAAATGCGGAGGAGAGGGAAGCTGGCTGCGGGGAAAGCGATTCAACTATAGGATCGGCCTCAGATGGAAGAAAGAGAGGAGGTCGGGGTGGGAGGGGTCGCCCCTGCCATGCTTCCTCCAACCTGCAAAAGGAGACAGACGCCAGCCACGTGCAGCTAGCTTCCCAGCCAGCCGCCCTCCAGCCGGAGCCACCGACAGCGGAGCCCAGTGAGGCAGGCGGGGCTCTGAGTCCGGAGAGGCTCGGGCTCCCATTCCTGCTCTACTCTAGGGGCCCAGGGGGCACCAGCCTGTGGCTTGCACGGTTCAGATGAGAAAACTGAACCCAAGAGCCACTGCTTGTCCAGAGCCAGTGGAGGTGGAGAGGTCTGAACACCTGCTGCCAGGTGGGCCTGGTGGGCTTCTCTCTCCAGGCTCAATGCCCTGGCCCTTCAACTACCTCTCAGTGCGGTTTGAGGCCTCATTCCCACTTGATCTTGTTGAGATTGGCTGACCACCATGGCCTCGCTCTTTCTGAGCATTAGGCCTCTAATAATACCGCCGAAGTTTCCCCGGTGGCCCTGCTCACCCAATCCCGAGGGCCAGCAAGGAGGAGGTGCGAGGACAAACCCAAGGAAATCCTGCCTACTTCTCCAAGGCATCACTTCTATCATGGGTGATAGAAGCAGAAAAGACAAAGGGATTCCAGAAGGTGGGAGGAGGGGTCGCCTACACAATTGGAAATTTTCGCACAGAAGTCCAGATTTCAAGCTATTTTTAAAATATCTGAGGATCTGGCAACCCCGAGCCTACATATCCCCATGGCAACGCCAGCTGGTGCTGAGCGGCCCTGGTGACTGGACATGCGCTCTGCACTTCGCCGAGGACCGGAGCTCAGGGCTGCCGACATCTCTCCCACCCCTCTCGTTCACATCACTGCCCTCGTGGGCATCTCAGTCGGCCAACCCTGGTTTAAGAGATTTGATGAGCAGAAAATCGTTCAAGGGACATGGGGACCGTAGCATCTGTCTTGTCAGCCTGCAGTTACAGCGAGTCAGACCGAGGTCCCCTCCCTCAAATTCTTACGGCTGTTGTCCGGTCTGTGGGGCTTCTCATGTCCACACAAATCGGTTCGTTGTGCCGGGTTCTGGGTTCAAGTGGCGGGAAGGCTCCAAAACTCCGCAGTTCGGTCAAGGCGAGAGAAGCAGTTCACGAGGTCCACCAGCAGGGGGCGACTCTCCTTGCCGTGCCTTTAGCGCTGCGGGGTCGAGGGCAGAGAGGGCGAGGGAGTCACTCCGAATCTCGCCTGGGCTACCGGGACTCCAGCTGCTGGAAAACAACCCCTCCGTCCTCCTGGGTCCCGGAATGATCCTGTGTCCTCGCCCTTTCTCACTTGGGTGACAGCTGAGGCCCAGCCTGCCTGGCATCGTGGGCTTAGCAGTGACTGGCTGGGCCGGGGTAGACTCCAGGTGCCCAAGAACAGCCTCAAAAGGTCCACCCACCCGGCTGAAACCCTTCCAGCCTGTGACCAACGGCCAAAGGGCACGCCTCTGTCCTCCCTTCTCCCAGCAACCTTCTCTTCCTCCTGGGATTCCTCAGCCTTGCTGGTCCCTCAGGGGCGACCCTCAAATTAAGTACTATGTGCTTGGAACTATGTTCAGGGTCTTATATACATTATTTAAAATCCCAACAGTCCTCCTCCAATTAAAAACAAACCCAACAATCATATAAGGCAGGTCGTCAAGCTGCCATTGTTGCTCCATCACTAAGTCACGTCCAACGCTTTGTGACCGCGTGAACTGCAGCATGCCAGGCCTCCCGTCCCTCACTATCTTCCAGAGTTTGCCCAAGTTCATGTCCATGGAATCGGTGATGGTATCCAACCATCTCATCTCATAATGTAGGTATTAATCCCCATTTTACAGATGGGGAAACTGAGGCTTAAATGGGAACTATCACTGGCCCAAGGCCAACCAACTAGCAAGTGGTGGAGTCAAGATTCAGATTCAGGAGATGTGTATAAGAGACAGCCCCACTTCACTGCGTCCATGTGCAGCTGGGTCTTTGGATCTGAGTCCAAGAACTGACATTTATCCTCGTCAGATTTCATCTTGCTCATTCATCTGACAAACATTTGTTTGGTGCCCACGCCATACCAGGCACTGAGGATACAGCACAGAAAGACAGATCCCCTGTCCTTGAGGAGCTCACACTATCATTAATCACAGCAGCTGCCACCAGCTATCAGGGGCCTGCCGCGTGCCAGGCCCTGGGCTGGGGGGTGCACGTAGCTGGTCTCACTGACCCTCATAGCAATGCAGGTGGCATTGTCCCATTTTTCAGATGGGGAAACCGAGTTCAAAAAGGTTTTTGTGACTTGTCTGAAGTGGCATACCTGGAAAGTGGCAGGCTCTGCATTCAATCCTCCAGTCACTTTAGATTCTGGTTCTGTCCTCCTTTGTAGATACCCTCTCTCCCA
Organism: Cephalophus harveyi; assembly: GCA_006410635.1. Taxonomy (NCBI): domain Eukaryota; kingdom Metazoa; phylum Chordata; class Mammalia; order Artiodactyla; family Bovidae; genus Cephalophus; species Cephalophus harveyi. The sequence goes on along the minus strand of SJYT01021829.1, from coordinate 69,891 downwards.
GCATTAGGTTCTCTGCAAACCCAATAAACCTCTCTAAATTTCATCCACAACAGTGACGAAACTAAGATGAGGTCAGAGCCCTGGGGTGAGCCACCAATGTCCCTCTGCTCCAGAGGGACAGCCATCCATGATTCTGCACCCTGTGGGCTCAGCAGATATAAATGCACTCAGCTGGAAGCCCCCTGACCCTTCTCCTCCCTCCACCCCCAGCCCTAGGTTCACTCCTCTGTCCAAGCAACTGTGTATCTGGCTGTTGGCATCTTTGCCATCAAAACAATCCTCGACACCAAATCTCCTACATGCAGGAGCCCCGCTGTGTCTAGCCCTTGTCTGCATCCTGGTAAAGCTCCATTTGCCCATGTCCATCCCCAAGAGGGAGACCTGAAGCCCAAGACCAGGAGAGGGCAGTTGAGCTGGGGTTTCTCAGGTTCTGAGCACCCCCTCTTGCTTCTGTGGTTTCTCTTCTCCCGCACCGTCTGCTCCAGGAGACTCAGACCATCTTTTTTTTGCTCAGCTCTTCTGCCAAATTGAGGGAGACCAACTGCAGAGCAGGCCTGTGTGAGGTTTGTGGGCAGGAAAGAAGGCAGGCAGAATAAAGTACTGCTCCATGGCGGAGGGGAGGTTTGAGATGGGCTCCAAGCTTCCAGCAGGACCAGGGGGCACCACGCCCTGTGCCAAGGTTTGTTTGGGCTTCCCACATCACAGCACTGCAGGCACCCACCCTCCTCAGTAGCCCGGATGGTAGGAAACATCATTGTGCCCATTTTGTAGATGAGGAGACTGAGGCCCAGCAAGAGGAATCCAGGCCTGCACATGACCTCTGCTAAGACTGCTTCCCGAAAAGAGATCGGGGACTCATGGACAGAATGCATCTTCTGAACCAGAACTCAGTGAGCTCCTACGGTAAGCCCCGTCAGCAGAAAATATGTCTGAGTCAGGCTCTGCCCTCCTGGCCTCACGTTCAGGGTCAGGAGAGATAAATAATAAGCCAGCCCATGACTCAGGCAGTGATAAATGCTACAAAGAACATAAAGCCAGGCAGAGCAGGTGTCAGTAGAGTTAAGGATGCTACTTCAGGCAACATGGTCCTGGAAGGCCTCTTGAGGAGGTGACACTTGAAGAACGAAGGAGGAGCTAGCCTTGGGGACAGTGAGTATAAGCTTGCTGAAAGAGGGCCTTTCCCGGCAGTCCAGTGGTTGGGACTCTTGCGTTTCCCCTGCTGGAGCCACGGATTATAACCCCTGGTCAGGACAAATGTTCCTGCGTGATGCAGCAAACAACAAACGATGCTGGAGAATGAGCGCAATATGGCACCCAACCCACCCACGATGGCGGATTGCAAAGAGGGAATCACGTGGCTCTGATGTGAGGCTCGGCTGGCAAGCCAGTGGGCTGTTGTCCTCTGGGTGCCTGAACCCTGGCATGGGCTCCATGGGTGCCTCCACGCTCCCTCCAGAGGTCTGCGAGCCCTGCCCCCGGAATGTGGATCTGTGATGTTCTGTGTCATCTTCATTTCCTCTCATCTTCAATACCTTTCTACACAAGACCCAGCCCAAAGCTGGCTCTAGGTAAACGTTTGTCAAGTGAACAAACTCCAGAAGGCCCTGCTCACCCAATCCCGAGGGCCAGCAAGGAGGAGGTGCGAGGACAAACCCAAGGAAATCCTGCCTACTTCTCCAAGGCATCACTTCTATCATGGGTGATAGAAGCAGAAAAGACAAAGGGATTCCAGAAGGTGGGAGGAGGGGTCGCCTACACAATTGGAAATTTTCGCACAGAAGTCCAGATTTCAAGCTATTTTTAAAATATCTGAGGATCTGGCAACCCCGAGCCTACATATCCCCATGGCAACGCCAGCTGGTGCTGAGCGGCCCTGGTGACTGGACATGCGCTCTGCACTTCGCCGAGGACCGGAGCTCAGGGCTGCCGACATCTCTCCCACCCCTCTCGTTCACATCACTGCCCTCGTGGGCATCTCAGTCGGCCAACCCTGGTTTAAGAGATTTGATGAGCAGAAAATCGTTCAAGGGACATGGGGACCGTAGCATCTGTCTTGTCAGCCTGCAGTTACAGCGAGTCAGACCGAGGTCCCCTCCCTCAAATTCTTACGGCTGTTGTCCGGTCTGTGGGGCTTCTCATGTCCACACAAATCGGTTCGTTGTGCCGGGTTCTGGGTTCAAGTGGCGGGAAGGCTCCAAAACTCCGCAGTTCGGTCAAGGCGAGAGAAGCAGTTCACGAGGTCCACCAGCAGGGGGCGACTCTCCTTGCCGTGCCTTTAGCGCTGCGGGGTCGAGGGCAGAGAGGGCGAGGGAGTCACTCCGAATCTCGCCTGGGCTACCGGGACTCCAGCTGCTGGAAAACAACCCCTCCGTCCTCCTGGGTCCCGGAATGATCCTGTGTCCTCGCCCTTTCTCACTTGGGTGACAGCTGAGGCCCAGCCTGCCTGGCATCGTGGGCTTAGCAGTGACTGGCTGGGCCGGGGTAGACTCCAGGTGCCCAAGAACAGCCTCAAAAGGTCCACCCACCCGGCTGAAACCCTTCCAGCCTGTGACCAACGGCCAAAGGGCACGCCTCTGTCCTCCCTTCTCCCAGCAACCTTCTCTTCCTCCTGGGATTCCTCAGCCTTGCTGGTCCCTCAGGGGCGACCCTCAAATTAAGTACTATGTGCTTGGAACTATGTTCAGGGTCTTATATACATTATTTAAAATCCCAACAGTCCTCCTCCAATTAAAAACAAACCCAACAATCATATAAGGCAGGTCGTCAAGCTGCCATTGTTGCTCCATCACTAAGTCACGTCCAACGCTTTGTGACCGCGTGAACTGCAGCATGCCAGGCCTCCCGTCCCTCACTATCTTCCAGAGTTTGCCCAAGTTCATGTCCATGGAATCGGTGATGGTATCCAACCATCTCATCTCATAATGTAGGTATTAATCCCCATTTTACAGATGGGGAAACTGAGGCTTAAATGGGAACTATCACTGGCCCAAGGCCAACCAACTAGCAAGTGGTGGAGTCAAGATTCAGATTCAGGCCTTTGGGACTTCCTCTTCCCTGCAATGCTTTCTTCCCGTGAAGGAAATTTTAGAATCAGGCACGGGGAGTGGTTGGTTAAGCTTTGAGGGCAGAGGACGAGCCCTTGCCCAGGCCCAGCCTGAAACCACTCCATTCAGGCCACTGTTCTGCTGGAGCCACCCGAGGACAGGGGCAGAACCTGGAGTCCCAAGCAGGGATGAAGGCTCAGGGCTCCAACGCGGCCACCAGGAAGCTCCTGGCCCTTGAGGATTTGCTGAACCCCTCCCAGTCCCCTACCTGGGGCCGTAGACTGACCCGCGGGACAGGGCCCCCATGCTGTCGCTTCTGCCTTGAACCCATGAGAAGGTGGTGAACAGGCAGCAGCCAGGCACAGAGACACCAGGAAGGTTCGAGTTACAGCGCTGGAACTTTGACGGAACCCAGCTTCAGTGGAACCTTGATCGGGGGTGAGAGACCCAGATTCTGTACAAGGTGGGCCTGGGCACCGCTGAGCACGATTCAGTCAGCAAGCCCCAGCCTCGGGAGCTTCCTCTCCCACCTACAGATAGAGAAGGGATATCCAGGGATCACAAGCACCCCGGAGACTATCACAGCGATGTGACCACCACCGCACCGCCATCCTGGGTGGGAAGAGAGCGTCCATCCATGCTGCTTCATCCAGTCTACCTCCCGTTTTCCCGCCATGCCCTGAATTCACACCGCTGGGTCTGTAGCCCCCTCCCCAGTTCTGCCTGTGTAAACACCACCTTCTATGGGCAACACACTCCCATCCGATGCCTCAGTCATCTTCTCCCTCTCCTAAGACCACTGGGACTCTGTAGACCTCTCCTGTGGCACTGAGGTCAGCCTCCTTTGTGCTGTAATTGCTTCTGGGATGCTGTCTTCTCTGACAAGCCAACGGGAAGTTTCATCAGGCATGGTAGCTCCGAGTACAGGACCTCATACACACGAAGCATGAGACACATTGGATGGATGGAAGGAAAGACTGATGGATGGATGGAAGGAAGGAAAGATCGATGGCTGGAAGAAAGAAAGGATGGATAGAGAGATGAACAAATGTGTGGGTAGGAGTCTGGATGGTCCACGGAAAGTTCAGTGTGGCCTCTGTAATTGGCCAGAACAACCAGATGCCCCTTCCAAGGAAGTAAGATTTCCCTGTTTCACTTGTCATAGCCCCTCCCTTGCCTCCACGAATTGAAGATTTAAAGACTGTGCTGTATGGAGCTGCAAGGGACCCTGGGAGTCAAATCTGTCTTCCTTCCCTCACTGAACTTCAGTCTTCCTTATATAAGATGAGAACGTGGAGCTAGATGATTCCTTGTGCCTTTCCAGAGCAATATATGTCAGCTGCTTTCCCTGAAAAGAAGAGGGAAACTGACTGAACCTAGTTCTGCTTAGAGGCTCTGAAAAAGTTTAGATAAAGGTGAATGGAGGAAGCAGGAAAAAAAGAAAGAAGGGGGAAGGAAGAAAGGGAGGAAGGAAAGAAGAAAATCGATTCCCATGCCCCAAATTAAAAATGCATTTTTTAAAAATGCAGCTAATATGTAAGATTTCCCAAATGCATCATTTCTTTTTAAAAAAAAGTTAATTTCAGCATATTGAATTTAGGATCACAGCATGTAAGAAGTGATGGATCCTCTGATATAATGAAGCTGCCTCAGGCAGGGATGACCTGGGACAGAGGAGGCCAAAAGGAAGGATGGGCTGGGGGGCTGAACTGTAGAGGGGGCTTCTCTCCACCCCTTTCACCACTTTAGCCTGACCGCCCCCTTTAGGATCTGCCTTATATGTTGATCTTATGAACCCGATATATTGTTTGAGTAAAAGGTTTCTGGTGTACCCGTGGGTGGGTGTGTGTTTTAAGCCACTCAATTATGAAGAGAAACAAGAGGCCCAGAGGGAGGTGCTTTGCCCAAGGTTGTACAGCAAGTGCGCGAACACAGCACTTCAGTTCAGCTTCAGGAATCCAAGCACATCCTGGGGGGCCGGGGGCACTGCCCCTGACCGGGCCATGCTCTGGGTCAGCTCCAGCAGTCACAGTGGGACATCACTGGGCCCCTTTAAACAACATTCCACCAGGAGAGGAACAGACAGATAACCCAGGCCCAATTAGGAACTGGAAAATCTCACGGAGGGAGAATGCCCGGAACAGGGGGGCTCAGGGTGGGGGCTCAGGGTGGAGGCCCAATTCTCTGCAAGCTTCACAGTCGAAAAACCTTCCTAAAGCAACCCCTTGGCTGCCTTGGAGCGTACTTTAATCTTCCTTTGCTGACTCCGGATCTTGCCCTGCCTCCGGCCACTCTAAGAACATCAGTTACTGCTGGGTCCAGGTGGAGAGCAGAGAGGAGGGGCGGAACCCGGGTTACCCACTGACCTTGCCCTTCGGGAGGCCGGTGGGAGAGGAAACTTGGGGGGACGGAGCCCAGCCTGAGCCCCGGGAGCCGGATGCCACCTTGGTGGATGAGGGGGCCAAGGGAGAGAACGAGAAGCCCCCTCCCCAGCCGAGAAGGGGAGTCCTAGGTGGGCCCCTCCTTAGCCCCCAGAGCAGACGGGAGGGATAGCTCCTAGGGTCCCTGGAAGAAGAACCCAAGAGCGAAAGGCAGGCAGGAGCGAAGCCGAAGGCCAGGCCAGGCAAGAAGCAGACTCTGCAGAAATGTTGGCTCCAAGAGACAGAAGTGGGCTTAGAGTCACACTGCCCCTGCCCTGCCACGGCCTGGCTGGGGAACCCAGAACGAGTTACTTAACCTCTCTGTGCCTCCGTTTCCTAGGATAATGCTAGAATAGTAGTTCAACAGGGCTGCCAAGAGGGTTAAATGAACTTCATGTTGAGTACTAGAAAATGGGGGCTTGGATCAGGGTCTCTGATGAGGAAAGAGCTGGAAGAAGATACATCAGATCACCCATGGGGCTGGCTCTCGGGTGATCCTGTGCATTTGGCTTGTTTTATTTCCTATAGTTTTTGCAAGAAACAGATGATTTTCTACATAATTATTTTAGTCACTCAATCGGGTCCGACTCTTTGCAACCCCATGGACTGTAGCCCGCCAGGCTCCTCTGTCCATGGGGATTCTCCAGGCAAGAAGACTGGAGTGGATTACCATGACCCCCTCCAGGGCATCTTCCCAACCCAGGTATCGAACCCACGTCTCCCGCGTTACAGGCAGATTCTTTACTGTCTGAGCCACCAGAGAAGCCCAATTAAAATCATATTCAGAGGAAAAAAGAAAAAACAACAGAACCCTAGGACTGCAATTTGTCTTGAAAGGGAAATAGTTGATCAGAAGAAAAGCCCATCCAATGAGCATGGGGATGGAAGGGGGTGGGTGTTCCCCAGGGTCTGAGATGCAGATAGGGGAGCCCTGACTGCCCCTGGAGCCCTGGGGTGACAGCCCTGAGCCCTCGGGGCAGACACAGGTGACGTTTCCTGCCTGGATGTACCCTGCCAAGAGGCACCAGGGAGGGGGAGCCGGTGCCCCGCGGCGTACTGTCCTCTCACGGGCAGTAACACTTCTCTCGTTTGAACCCCTCCCGCCCAGACCACCCAGCCCTCTGTCCTGCCGGCAGTCCCACTTGGCTCAGCCATGCCACCACCCCAGCCTCTACCGGGGCAGCCCTCCGAGGAAAGCTGGGCTTAGTGGGTCCACAGCAACCCCCTGCCGGTGTCATTAATCCCCAAAGAAAGTCAAACATTAGCCTGGGCAAACAGCTTACGCCTTATATAATCCCCCCTGGGGGAAGGCGCAAACACAGCCTGTTGGAGCTGAACTGCCAAACCACAGCAGCTGCCCGATCTGGGACAGAGCAGGGCTCCAGCCACAGCGACCACCAGCCCCACCAGAGGGAGCAGCCAGGCTCAGCTAGCAGGTGAGGAGGGACAGAGGCCCACCATGCCCCGGCCCCAGGGACCCCGGGAAGACCCCAAGACCAGGCTCTGCTTCCTCAGTGCAGCTGGCCAAGTCCCTTCAGCCCTCTGGGACCTGCTCGGGTCCTTTCAGCTGCTCGGCTATGTGTGCCAGCCCCAGGAGACAGGCAAAAGCAGGAGGCACTGGGCTTGGGGAGACCTTCTCAACAGGCAACCTGAGTTCTGCCAACCCTGTGTGTCTGCTCAGGGCCATCAAGAACCCTTCCACTTACTCCTGACCTCCATCCTGGGGGGCCCACATCCAAGACCGAGCCCCTGGGTCCCCGTGGTGTAGCCTGCACTGCCCCATGCCTGCAGGAGGTGTGACCAGGCTGGCTGGACACACACTCCCACCCACAAGTCCCCACATGCACATCCAAGCTCACACAGTCGTGCCCTGACACTCCAGACTCCCTGTGCCCATCCCTGCAGACACCACTCTGGGCAGACACCACTCTGGACACACCCCACCCCTGCAACCCCCTGTTTGTACATGCAGTGGGGGACATCTTCACCCACACATAATTCCGTGGGTGCACACAGCTGAGCCCCACATCCTTACAGATGTCCGCATACACGGGCTCACACATGCACCTGGGCTCTCCTTCCCACCTGTGCTTCCACACCCATCCACCTGCCCCCCATCCCCCCATCACCTCACATGCACACATCCCTCTCTCCGGCCTGGTGCCCCCCGCCCACAGCCCTGGCTCATCCTGCCCGGCACCATGACTTTTGCTGAGCTTGTGGACCGCGTGGCCAGCAACGGGCCGTTCCAGTTCCTGCACACTGTCCTGCTGGGCCTCCCCATCCTCGGCATGGCCAACCACAACCTGCTGCAGATCTTCACAGCCGCCACCCCCACCCACCACTGCCGCCCGCCACCCAACGCCTCTGCGGGGCCCTGGGTGCTCCCCATGGGCCGGAACGGGAAGCCTGAGACGTGCCTCCGTTTCGCATATCCATCCAACGCCAGCCTGCCCAATGACACCCAGGGGGCCACCGAGCCCTGCCTGGATGGCTGGACCTATGACATCAGCTCCAAGGACTCCATCGTGGCTGAGGTATGACCGGAGGCCCGGGCTCTCCCTCCGCTGAGAGTCAGCACCACACACTCGTGCACAGGGGGGCAGGTGGGGGCCCCAGTCTCTCTAGGACCCGGGGACAGAGCTCCGGGCAGGCTGGGAGGAAGGACCTGGGTGCGGAGGACCAAAAGGTCCTGTCTCTTCACATTCAGAGTATATACAGCCCATTCTGTGCCAGGCATGGTGCCAAGCTCTGGGGAATCAAAATGCACCGTCCCTGTTCCCACGGGGTCCACAGTCTAGCAGGGCTAACATCAATTAACGAGAGTACCACACAGGAAATGTCAGATTACAACTTCAAAGTACTTAAGGCTGTGACCTGAGACCTCAGCCTAGCCCTAGGCTGCGGGCAGGGACGGGGGGTGGGGGGCACTTCCCTACAGAAGGGACCCCGGGCTGAGACAAGAGAATCCAGCAAGAGTTAGCCAGGCAATGGGGGAAAGGAGGAAAGCTCCGTCTTGTGCCAAGGCCTCAAGGTGGAACAGTGTGTGGAGCAGGGGGTGGGTGGAGGGGAGGGTTGGAACATACCTGAGCAGACCCAGAAAACATGCCCTCCACTCTCGCAGTCACTCGTGTGTGCACCTCCGTTCATTCACAGCTCATTTATCCACAGACTCTTTTACCTGCCGTCTCTGGGAATTACAGAGTTAAATCAGGCTCTTCAATGACCTGGAAACTATGGTCAGATGAAGAGAGGGGAATGGAAACTGGCATTTATTGAGGATCTACAACTAATCTGGCATATCTTAGTGCTTGCCCGACACTGTCTTCCACAATTTGATCCCTGCAATGATATTCTGTTGAAGGTGATTCTATCTCCTTTTTCAGATTTAAAAAAAAAAAAACCAAGGCTCAGAGAAAGGAAGGGAAAGTTCAGTGCCATAGAGATGGTCAGCTTCAGAACTGGAATTTTAAAATGAAAAATGCATACTAGGCACAGGGAGGCAAGCATTCGTGGCAGTACAAAAGACAGAGGAACCGCAGGATTCTAGGGAGGCTTCCTGGAGGAGGTGGCATCAGAAGAGTGAGCAGAGGCCAGTGTTTTCATTCTCCCCTTGAGGACCGTGAGACCCTTGAGGGCAAGAGCTTTCTTTTGTCCCATTAGAAGAGATGCATTTCAAAGTATTTACCCGGTGTTCATCCTGTGCTGGGCACATTATGAGCGCAGGCTCCTGGAATCCCAGGAGGTGACATCTTAGTGAGGGAAGTATTGTTAGTACCTTCGGTTCATAGACCAGGGATCTGAGGCTCAGCCAGGTTCAATGACTTTCCCAGGATCACATATGATTAGGACCTGGCAGAGAAGAGATTTGAACCCAGGGCCATCTTTGTTCAGAATCTATGATTGCGGTTCATTTGTTTAGTGAATGTTTATTTCTACATAAAGCACTGACTGCGTGCAAGGCATTGTCCTGAGTGCGTCATAAATATTAACCCTTCTAACCTTCCTGTTAATGATAAGCCCATTGTTGTAATGGGGAAACCGAAGCACAGAGAGTTTAAGTAGCTTGTTCAGGGTCATAGCCCTAGTAAGAGGCAGCTGGGGGCTTCAGACCCCTCAGTGCAAGGCCCCTGACCCCAGGGCCATGCCCCCAGCCATCACTTCTGCTGACTGTCGCAGTCCCAGAGACTTCCTCCCTGTCACACGCACTTTTTCTCCCTGGAACCAAGCACAGTGCCTGAAATACATCCAACCAACATGTATGGATAGCTACACGCATCAGACTGAGGACACAAAGTCAAAGAACTCGTGAGCCCGGCCTGCCCTCCTTTAGCTCACCTCCAGTGGGGAGGCAGACCCATCCTTCAGGGTGACCAGAAGCCAGGTAGGGGTAGGCAGGCTTCCCAGGGCAGAGGTTTTCAGCTGCTTTGCTGTATCCCCAGGAGCTGGAACAGTGCCTGGCACAGAGAGGTCCTCTGTGAAACAAATATTTGTGTAATGAATGGATACAAGCTTTTATAAACTCAGGGTACTCTGGGAGCCCGGAGGAGGACACAGAATCTGCCTGGAGGGGGAACCCAGGAGGGCTTGCTGGAGTCTGCAGCACCTGCCCTGAGTGTGAAGGAGGGGTAGGGATTAGGGGGCAGGCTGAAGCAGGCAAGTGCATCCCAGGCAAAAGGAGCAGTGTGCTTGGTGTCAAACACACAGTTACAGAAGCATAAAGAGAGCAAGACAGTCAGGACCGCAAGAGACGAAGAAGGCTGGAGAGGCAGGCAGTGGGGTGTGGAGGCCATGGATGCAGGAAGGAGGAGGGCCTGGCTTGAATGCAGAGGCGAAGGTGCGGCCTCTGTCCCGAAGATAATGGGAATCACTGAATGGTGTTAAGCGGGAGCGTGACCTGCTCAGATCACCTTCTAAGGGCAGTCACTCTGACCGCAGGGTGGACAGCAGCTTAGGGAGCATTTTAGTTCAGCAGCTGGGAGACCCATGAGCCGGTTGCCTTTGGGACCCAGGACCATGACGACAGACATCAGGGATAGTTGGAATAAACACCAGGCAGGGTAGGGAGTCAGAATCTCTGGGACTTGGCACCTGAACAGCTATGAGGGTGAGGGACAACTGTGGGCAGTGCACAGGAGTCGAAGATATTCCGACACCTGTAAGTTAAGTTTCCGAGTGTATGGGCAGCTTGCTGTACCTCAAGCGCCTAGCTGAGCAAACAAAAAATCCTCCAGGGAGCAATGAAATAATAGCTATGAAATAATACCCCTTACTCTGTGCTCACCCCACGCCAGAAGGCGCTAAGCACTTCGGTCATACGGACTCATTCAATCCTCACAACAACCCTCTGAGGTTATGTCATCTGGGGGGCTTCCCTTGTGGCTCAGCTGGTAAAGAATCCGCCTGCAATGCGCGAGACCTGGGTTTGATGCCTGGGTGGGGACGATCCCCTGGAGAAGGGAAAGGCTACTCACTCCAGTATTCTGGCCTGGAGAATTCCATGGTCTATATAGTCCCTGGGGTCGCACAGAGCTGGACACGACTGAGCGACTTTCACTTCACTGTGCCATTTTTGCAGAGGAAGCAAGGCACAAGTTACTGGCCCAAGGCGCCACACCTGATAAATGCTGGAGCTGAGAGTCCTGCAGGCAGCAGGACTCCAGAGCCCCCTCTGCCCTCCCCTACACCCTGCTCCTGGGAGCCGCACCCCCAAGCGCTGCACCCTGGGCTAGGTGCTAGGCAGCGCTCAGCGAGTGCTGGGTGAAGGCCACACCGGCAGGAGGGACTTAGACCGTGCTGACTGTTGGGAAGCCGCTTCCCCTCCAGGGGGCACACCTCGAGCTTCAGGGAGCCCAGCCAAGAGCAGACCTTGCAGGTCTTGTATTCAGTCAAGCATCAGCTCTCATCCATGCCAGCTGTCACCCTTCCGGCAGTCAGAGCCGTGTGAATCTACATCCCAACCCCGCGCAGGGTTTCACCAGGCCTCGCAGGTCTGCCCCTCTTCTCCTGGTCAGGCCCAGGCTCCCTGAGGATGCTCAGCCAGGAGACCCCACAGTCGGGATCCCTGCCCAGTCAGTGGCCAGACCCAACCAAGCGCTGGTAGCAGCCCAGCGTGGTCAGACCCCTCTTTCTGTCTGTGGCTCAAGCCCGTGGCAAATCCATGTTCCACCTACTTGCGGTGGGATGGGGTTCTGGGCCACCGCTGTGCAGAGGCACCTAGGGTTCACCCAGGGGTAGGTCTCTGGGCTGGAGGCCAGGCCTGGACGTGCCAGCCCTGGGGGGAGGGCGGTCATGAGCAGTGTCTGCAGCCAACTCGGTCCAAGTGACCCTGTTTAGAAGGCACGGGGCCATCTCCCAGGTGGACAGCACTTGACTGAGAGCCAGCGCCAAGCAACAGAGTTCACGTCCTGACTCTGCCATTCACCGGGGATGTTACAACCCCAGAAGTTCACTCTGACCGCAGGGTGGACAGCAGCTTAGGGAGCATTTTAGTTCAGCAGCTGGGAGACCCATGAGCCGGTTGCCTTTGGGACCCAGGACCATGACGACAGACATCAGGGATAGTTGGAATAAACACCAGGCAGGGTAGGGAGTCAGAATCTCTGGGACTTGGCACCTGAACAGCTATGAGGGTGAGGGACAACTGTGGGCAGTGCACAGGAGTCGAAGATATTCCGACACCTGTAAGTTAAGTTTCCGAGTGTATGGGCAGCTTGCTGTACCTCAAGCGCCTAGCTGAGCAAACAAAAAATCCTCCAGGGAGCAATGAAATAATAGCTATGAAATAATACCCCTTACTCTGTGCTCACCCCACGCCAGAAGGCGCTAAGCACTTCGGTCATACGGACTCATTCAATCCTCACAACAACCCTCTGAGGTTATGTCATCTGGGGGGCTTCCCTTGTGGCTCAGCTGGTAAAGAATCCGCCTGCAATGCGCGAGACCTGGGTTTGATGCCTGGGTGGGGACGATCCCCTGGAGAAGGGAAAGGCTACTCACTCCAGTATTCTGGCCTGGAGAATTCCATGGTCTATATAGTCCCTGGGGTCGCACAGAGCTGGACACGACTGAGCGACTTTCACTTCACTGTGCCATTTTTGCAGAGGAAGCAAGGCACAAGTTACTGGCCCAAGGCGCCACACCTGATAAATGCTGGAGCTGAGAGTCCTGCAGGCAGCAGGACTCCAGAGCCCCCTCTGCCCTCCCCTACACCCTGCTCCTGGGAGCCGCACCCCCAAGCGCTGCACCCTGGGCTAGGTGCTAGGCAGCGCTCAGCGAGTGCTGGGTGAAGGCCACACCGGCAGGAGGGACTTAGACCGTGCTGACTGTTGGGAAGCCGCTTCCCCTCCAGGGGGCACACCTCGAGCTTCAGGGAGCCCAGCCAAGAGCAGACCTTGCAGGTCTTGTATTCAGTCAAGCATCAGCTCTCATCCATGCCAGCTGTCACCCTTCCGGCAGTCAGAGCCGTGTGAATCTACATCCCAACCCCGCGCAGGGTTTCACCAGGCCTCGCAGGTCTGCCCCTCTTCTCCTGGTCAGGCCCAGGCTCCCTGAGGATGCTCAGCCAGGAGACCCCACAGTCGGGATCCCTGCCCAGTCAGTGGCCAGACCCAACCAAGCGCTGGTAGCAGCCCAGCGTGGTCAGACCCCTCTTTCTGTCTGTGGCTCAAGCCCGTGGCAAATCCATGTTCCACCTACTTGCGGTGGGATGGGGTTCTGGGCCACCGCTGTGCAGAGGCACCTAGGGTTCACCCAGGGGTAGGTCTCTGGGCTGGAGGCCAGGCCTGGACGTGCCAGCCCTGGGGGGAGGGCGGTCATGAGCAGTGTCTGCAGCCAACTCGGTCCAAGTGACCCTGTTTAGAAGGCACGGGGCCATCTCCCAGGTGGACAGCACTTGACTGAGAGCCAGCGCCAAGCAACAGAGTTCACGTCCTGACTCTGCCATTCACCGGGGATGTTACAACCCCAGAAGTCTTGGTTTCCTCATCCATAAAATGGGGTAAGAGGGCAACTGAACTTTAAAAGAGATAATGCAAGATCAGCATTAGCACAGGGCCCGGCGCCTGCCAGGCATTCAACTAACGTTCACGGCCGCTGTTGCTGTTACAGTCGTTCATCAAGATGTCCTGAGAAGGAGGGGGTTAGTCCCCTTCGAAGAGTAAAATGGGAATCAGCTGTCACAGCTCTTCCAGGCTCACCCAGGCCCCCACCCAGCACAAACCTCCACGCAGGGCCCCTCTCCACCCCCACAGCTGGGCTCCTGGTGAGTCATCTTCCTCCCCATCTCAGTCCCCTTATCTGTAGAATGGGATCATAAGGAACTTTCCTGTGGAGGGGGCAAGGGTGGGAGGACCACGCTGGGTCCAGTCAGGAGCACGGAGACTTTCCCTCCCCAACTCTGATCCCATAAGCTCCCCTGGCAGAGGTGACCGCACATTCCTTTCTCTGGGTTCAGCAGAGACCAGGTTGGAATTTTTCAGAAGGAGCTTTACTAGCACATTAAGAGGAAACAAAGGCCTTTCTTTGAAGTCTGGAGAGTGTGGGGCGTGTGGGTTGTGGTTTCTGGGTTCCCTGGACAGGAGCCGTAGGCCACAGCTTTCACACCACAGAACCCAGACCCGTGGGTGCCCAGCTCAGCCTGGGGGCTCCTGAAGGCCTGGCTCTGGCCTTGGATGGGCAGGCCCTCCCCTCTGAGGCACCTGTGATTCCTCTCTGGGCCTGGAGCCTTCCTGTCCTCTCTCTGGGGCCACAGAAATTCTGTCGCCCACACAGGTCCCTGAAGGCCCCAAGTCAGCAGCTGGAGAAGCAGAGAAGCTGCTCAGTGGTCCCCCAGAAGTGGGTCTCCCTCTGTGAGGTTACCCTGCTGAGTCTCTGGTCTTCCTCCATCTCAACCTCCGAATCCCCGGCTGCCCTCTGCCCAGGCCACCTGTCCATCTCCTGTCTCCAGCTGGGCTCCTGCTTCACCCCTACTTGCTCGCCCCAGACCCTGCCCTGGGTACCCCTCCTATCATCTCCCTTATCCTAGCCTCCAGTCTGACTCCCGGGTAAAGATCAGGGGCCCCACCCCAGCCACATGTCTGGGCCAGTCTGACCCCTCACCCACCCCCCACCACGGCAGCCCTCACCCAGGAAACTGTGATCCTAGGCAGGAGGAGCTCCGGAGCCATCCCCTGGGCTCTCCAGGGTCACTGAGTGCTCCACGAGCACCTACTTTGTGCAGCCCAGTACCCTGGGCTGGTACTTTGCATTCCTTCTTTTGTAACCCTTCAAATCTTCTTTTGTGGCCACTGTGGATGTCAGGCGTCCCAGGTGGCGCAGTGGGAAAGAATCTGTCTGCCAATGCAGGAGGCGCAAGAGACGTGGGATCCCTGGGTCAGGAAATGGCAACCCACTCCAGTATTGCCTGGAGAATTCCATGGACAGAGGAACCTGGTGGGCTACAGTCCATAGGGTCGCAAAGAGTCGGACATGACTGAGCGACCGAGCACTGAGAGTGTCACCCCTTTTTACAGAAGAATACACTGGGCTCAGATCAAAAAGGTGATTCTCACAGCCATGAGGCTGAAGTCAAGCTTTCACAGCAAGAGGGTCGGGGGTCCCGACTCCAGAATCCATGCCCTTTCTGCTGCATCACATGTCCCTGTGAGCACAGGCTTTACAATGACCTGTGACAATAATAATAAAACATCTGTTCCATAGAGGGCCGGCTGTTTGCCCCAGGATAGTGCCGGGTGCTCGTCCTTCTTTATTTTCTTTACAAGTCTGAGAAGTAAGTATTAGTATTATGCCCATTGGCTCAGACGGTAAAGATCTGCCTGCAATGAGGGAGACTCAGGTTCAATCCCTGGGTCAAGAAGTTCCCCTGGAGAAGGGAATCGCAACGCACTCCAGTATTCTTGCCTGGAGAATCCCATGGACAGAGGATCCTGGCAGGGTACAGTCCACGGGGTCACAAAGAGTCGGACACGACTGAAGTAACTTAGCAGGCACGCAGGCACACACACACAGATAAGGGGACTGAGACACAGGGAGGTGAAGTAACTGGCCCAGGAACACACAGCTACCAAGGAACAGAGCTGAAGACTCAAACCCTTCAGAGTCTTACCAGGTTCCTGGTCCTCTGGCCCTTGTGTCCCAGGGTTGGTTCTATTAGAGGCCCAAGAGTAGATAGAGCCATAGCAATTCTCCCCAGGTCTGAACTGGGTCTAAAGGGCCCCCAGGCTAGGGAAGTGTGTTCCCCCTGTCTTTTCTCTGGGTTAAGTATGGACCATGTGTGTGGTGCCCTGGCAGAGTCAGTCCATACAGACCCAGCAGGAGCCCCATCCTTCCTTGATCGCCCATGGCTTGCCCTGACTTCTTTTTTTTTTCTGAAACCAACACACAGTTATTATCTCACGGTTTCCAAGTATCAAAATCTGGGTCCAGCTTAATCGGATGCTCTGCGTGGGTCTCACAGGCTGCAATCAAGACGTCAGTCAGGCTGCATTTCTTCCTGAGTTTGGCCTCTTCTGAGCTTGCCCTGACCATGGTTGTTTGCCCTGACCTTTTATGATACACCTTCCACGCTGTCCTCCAAGGGGCCTCCTGGCCTGTGATTTTGCTGCCACTCCAGCTCCTGAGCCTGTCCCTCACCTTTGAGCCTGAAGTCAGACCAGCGCACTTGGCTCTGGCCTCAGCCACCTCCCCAGCGATGACTCTGACCCATCCTACACTGGTGTCTTACAGCGGCGCACGGCCACAGCTCCCGGCACCGAGCCTTCCTCGGGCAGCTCGGGACTCAGAGCAAAGCACACATCAGGGAGCGGTGGTCAAGGGCACTAGCTAGGGGTCCACAGACCTGAGTTTGCGTCTCTGCCTTGAAATGAACCGAGCTGTACTTGGGCAAGTTGCTTACCCTCTGAGCCTCAGGTTCTTTGTCGATAAACTGGAGATAATGATAATTCATAGGATTAGTATGGCATCATTTGCAAAGCTTGCTTCTGAGCATAGTAGGCCCTCTGTTTTCCTTCCACCACCTTTCTAGTTATATATCACTCAGGAAGACACGGCAGTGGGCTTCCTGCTCTTCCCTTCCTAAACCCAGCTCCCTACAGAGTAATCATTCCAAGAAAGGAAAAAGAAGGCCAAGAACGGGGGATATGATATTGGGAGCAAAATCTCTATGTGGAGCTGCCAAAAGCTGATAGGCAAGAGGCCAGCCCAGGCCATGCCAAGGGCTAGATAGAAGCCGGGTGTCGGCCCCCTCCAATTGCAGGCTACTGTTTGTGCGCTGGGTTTCTTCAGTAAAATAAGTATGATGTTGTTGTTGTTTAGCCACTTAGTCACGTCCGACTCTTTTGTGACCCCGTGAACTGGAGCCCCTCCATGGGATTTCCCAGGCAGAAATTCTGGAGTGGGTTGCCGTTCCCTTCTCTAGGAGGTCTTCCCAACCCAGGGATTGAACGCACATCTCCTACATTGCAGGCGGATGCTTTAACCTCTGAGCCACCAGGGACGTCCCCATTGATTATTCCCTGGACAAATATTGACATTTTCTGTGCACCAACTACTCTGCTAGCTGCTAGGGATAAAGAGTCCTCCGACGAGACACCTCTGCCCCCGGCACAGTTATGGCAGTAAATAGGCAGGCCTCACACTGTGTGACCTGTGTCCTCTGAGAGGAGAGGGCAGACGCATGGAAGAAGGAACGAGGACACTGGGAGTCTGGATGTGTTTCCCAAATATTTGCCGACTCCCTGTTTGTGTCAGGCACCCAGGAAAACATGTTCCTGGCACGCGGAGTTAGATGGTCTTGACGTGTTTCAAAGGGCTGACAACCTTGCGAGAATAAGGGAAGATAAGCCCAAAAGCAAAGAGGAACACCAGAGTCTGAAGCTACTGCAGAATCATCGGTGTAACCCGATTAAAACCGCAGACCCCACATAGTACCAGGGCCCTCTCTAGACACCCGCTGGCCTACTCCTTGCACACCCCTCACTTCCTCACTTCCTCTTTTTCCTCTTCCACTCCCATACACACACCCTGCAGGCTCTCTTTCCAGCCAGAATGAGCCCACTGGGTTGTGGGCCAGTGCCAACCACTCAGAGTCAGCCGAAGGACCTGGAGGCTTCGCCCTTCCCCAGACTCCCTCGCTTCCTGCGAAGAAAGTGAAAAGAGCTCCCTGGGGTGCGTGGTCCTTTCCCCACACTGTTTTACATCCAAAACATTTTCATGCAGCATTTCCAGCAAATGAGATTCTTCGCTTCATTACACAAGTAATTCGGGATGACTGGACCAAGGGTGCGTGTCGGGGATTAGCAGGAGATTAGGCCAGACAGGTGGGCAGGAGTCAGAGCTGGAGGGCTTCATAAATCTGTGTTAATAGAGTTTTCTGTTTAACCAGAGAGCAGGAGAAAGCCAGAGAGTGCTCTAGACAAGGCAGCAACCTGATTTGAGTGGTGTTTCAGAAAGCCCCCCTGGAAAGAATGAATAGGAAGGACTGAGGCCAAAGGCCATCAGAGGATTGTCCTGATAATCCTCTCTGGGCTCAGGTTCCTCAGCTGTCAGATGAGATGACAGCAACTCTACATCATAAGGTTGTTGTGATGACTGAAAAAACTAAGGCATGAAAAGACAGTGCCTAGTGTGGAGCAAGCCCTCAATACATGCTATTCTTTTTTAAATTTATTTTATTGAAGTATAGTTGATTTACAATGTTGTATTACCCATGGACAGAGGAGCCTCGTGGGCTTCAGTCCATAAGGTCACAGAGTCCCACACGACTGACGTGACTTAGCACACACAGCACGCATGTTAGTTTCTGCTGTGCAGCAAAATGGCTCGGTTCTCCATATATTCTCCATTCTTTTTCATATTTTTCCATGCGATTTATCCCAGGATATTGAATATACAGTGCTATACAGTAGGACCTTGCTGTTTATCCCTTCTTTATATAATAATTTGCATCTGCTAATCGCAAACTCCCCATCCATCTCTTCCCCACCTCCCTTCACAACTGCAAGTCTGTTCTCTGTGTCTATGAGTCTGCTTCTGTCTCGTAGACAGCTTCATTTGTGTCGGATTTTAGATTCCACATACAAGTGATATCATATGGTATTTGTCTCTTTCTAATTTTTCACTTAGTGTGATCATCTCTAAGTCCATCTGTATTACTGCAAATGGGATTGTTTCATTCTTTTTTTACGGCTAAGTAGTATTCCTTGTATATAATACTATATCTTCTTTATCCATCCATCAATGGGCATTTAGGTTGCTTCCATGTTTTGGCTATTGTGAATAGTGCTGCTATGAAGGGGTACATGTATCTTTTCGAATTACAGTTTTGTCCAAATAAATGCCCAGGAGTGGGATTGTTGGATCATGTGACAACTCTATTTTTAGCTTTTTGAGGAATCCTCATGCTGTTTTCCATAGTGGCTGCACCAATTTAATTTCCCACCAATGAGGTAGGAGGTTTCCCTTTTCTCCACATCCTTTCCAGCATTTGTTATTTGTAGACCTTTTAATGATGCATACTTCGTTGCAGTTTTGGTTTGCATTTCTCAATAATTAGCAATGTTGGAGCATCTTTTCATGTGCCTGTTGGCCAACTGTATGTCTCCTTTGGATTTTGTGCCCATTTTTCGATTGGGTTGTTTGTGTTTTGTTATTGAGTTGCATGAGCTGTTCATATATTTTGGAAATGAAGTCCTTGTCAGTCTCATCATTTGCAAAATTTTCTTCTAGTCCATAGCTATCTTTTAATTTCATGGCTGCAATCACGATCTGCAGTGATTTTGGAGCCCAAAAAAATAAAGTCTGACATTGTTTCCACTGTTTCCCATGAAGTGATGGGACCAGATGCCATGATCTTAGTTTTCTGAATGTTGAGCTTTAAGCCAACTTTTTCACTCTCCTCTTTCACTTTCATCAAGAAGCTTTTTAGTTCCTCTTCACTTTCTGCCATAAAGGTGGTCTCATCTCCTTATCCGATTATTGATATTTCTCCTGGCAATCTTGATTCCAGCTTGTGTTTCTTCCAGCCCAGCGTTTCTCATGATGTACTCTGCATACAAGTTAAATAAGCAGGGTGACAATATACAGCCTTGACGTACTCCTTTTCCTATTTGGAACCAGTCTGTTGTTCCATGTCCGGTTCTAACTGTTGCTTCCTGACCTGCATACAGGTTTCTCAATCCAAAATCACTGCAGATGGTGACTGCAGCCATGAAATTAAAAGATACTTGCTCCTTGGAAGGAAAGTTATGACCAACCTAGATAGCATATTAAAAAGCAGAGACATTACTTTGCCGACTAAGGTCCGTCTAGTCAAGGCTATGGTTTTTCCTGTGGTCATGTATGGATGTGAGAGTTGGACTGTAAATAAGGCTGAGCGCTTTTCTCATGATACTCTGCATATAAGTTAAATAAACAGGGTGACGATATACAGCCTTGACGTACTCCTTTTCTTATTTGGAACCAGTCTGTTCCATGTCCAGTTCTAACTGTTGCTTCCTGACATGCATATAGGTTTCTCAAGAGGCAGGTCAGGTGGTCTGATATTCCTCTCTCTTTCAGAATTTTCCACAGTTTATTGTGATCCACACAGTCAAAGGCTTTGGCATAGTCAATAAAGCAGAAATCGATGTTTTTCTGAAACTCTCTTGCTTTTTTGATGATCCAGCGGATGTTGGCAATTTGATCTCTGGTTCCTTGGCCTTTTCTAAAACCAGCTTGAACATCTGAAATTTCACGGTTCATGAATTGCTGAAGCCTGGCTTGGAGAATTTTGAGCATCACTTTACTAGTGACTAGACATCGTCAAAATCATGGAAGTTCCATGAACCAGCAGCATTGGAATTTCCAGGGAGCTCGTTAGCAGTTTAGAATCTCCAGTCCTCACCTTTCAGCTGAGTAAGAGTCTTCCTTTTAACAAGATCCCAGATAATTTCCATACACCTTCAAGTTTGAGACTCTCTGGTACGAGATACGGAGCTTGCATGTTGCAGTATCTCGTCTAGACCACTAGGAGGAGCCATTTCCTCAAGATTTTTATACTTAAGGGTGACTTTAGACTCATAGCTGTAAGTCGTTTTTTTAGTGTTTTTTTGTGTGTGTGTGTGTATAATAATGTTCTTTTCCTCTACTGAAATAACGTTTTGCTTTTTAAATGAAGAGAAAACAAATATAGTAGCAAAAACTGTTATGTACAACATATAAAGTTGTATTTGAGGAATAATTGTGGAGAAGGAATATTTTAAAGTCTAAAACATTTTAGAAAGACTGGCACAATGTTTGCTCTAAAAGTCCAGGCAAATATCTGAAAATGACATGACATGGTATGATAGGTTGGGATGGTGCTAAAATAAAAATAGTTATAGTAAATTGAAGAAATTTGGCTTTTAACTACAGGTGTCCGTGTGTGTGTGTGTGTGTGTGTGTGTGTAGTTTATTTCAAGAAGTACATCCATCAGAGAAATGTGGAAAAAAATGTAAGAAGGATGGCGTCATTTTATCAAGACATAAATAAACCATGATGAACCTTTAACCTGTGAAACCTCATCAAAGACTTCTAGTCAAGGTCACCGGTAAAAATGAACTTCCCGCTTCTTTCCTTCAGAATAAACAAAGAAATTTATAAATTGAGATTCCAGGCTTACAAGCTCCGGGGACTCTGTGGCTGGGCTAAGTGACAGAGAGGAAGCGTGGAGCAGCCGCTTGCCCTGCACTCCTGGGCCACCCTGTGATGGGAGCCCAGCCCTCTGGGCAGAGTTAGGCCCCCTGGGAGCCCCTTGGAGCACTTTTCTTCTCCACCTCAAGGTTTCAGGAGCAGGTTCCTTGGAGAGAGGTTCCCAACTCTGGGACCAACTGCCCTGGAAAGTTGAGAGGCTCTCTTCTACCAACATCACTGACTCAACGGGCGTGAACCTGAGTGCAGGCCTGGCATGCTGCACTCCATGGGGTCGCAAAGAGTTGGACACAATCAGTGACTGAACAACAGTGTCAATCAGCGACTGGTCCTCCTTCAGTCCGAGCGGATATTCACCTCTTTGCTGCTGGGGTAAGATACAAATGAACCCTTATCCGCCAACCTGATAGAGAAACGAGAAATTCAGAGTTGTTCATGACTGCATGACGCCTGCAGCACTCACCAACAATGCAATAAAACCAAAGAACCCAGGGGCTGTGGGCAAGTGTGGAGCTGGCTCTCTGACTCCGTGCTGGGACTGCATCTGGGCACAGCTGGGTGGTATTTACTGAAATGCCAAATACTCATGTTTTGGGCTCAAAGCCACATCCTAAGCTGTCAACGGCACTGGAACACTTGAAACCTGACATCTGATGCTGACCTGTGGATGCTTTGTTGTGCGCTCAGTCGTGTCCAACTCTTTGCAGCCCCATGGACTGCAGCACGCCAGACTCCTCTGTCCTCCACTGTCTCCTGGAGTTTGCTCAGATTCATGTCCATTGACTCCACGATGCCATCTAACCATCTCATCCTCTGTCACCCGCTTCTCCTCCTGCTTTCAATATTTCCCAGCATTAGGATCTTTTCTAATGAGTCAGCTCTTCACATCAGGTGGCCAAAGTATTGGAGCTTCAGCTTCAGCATCAGTCCTTCCAATGAAATTCAGGGTTGATTTCCTTTAGGATTGACTGGTTCTATCTCCTTGCAGTCCAAGGGACTCTCAAGAGTCTTCTCCAGCACCACAATTAGAAAGCATCAATTCTTTGGCCCTCAGGCTTCTTTATGGTCCAACTCTAACATCCATACATGATCACTGGGAAAACCATAGCTTTGACTAGACAGACCTTTGTTGGCAAAGTAATATCTCTGCTTTTTAATATGCTGTCTATGTTTGTCATAGCTTTCATTTCAAGGGAAGGCAAGTGCCCCCCATCCCCTTCCTCTTCCTGGGTGCCTGCCACCCAGGCCTGTGCTGTTGATTCTTATTTTACAGACAAAACAAAGAGTTTTGGTCCCTGTAGCTGATGACTCGTCAAATCAAGATTTCAAAGTATTTCCCTTAGAAACACCAAATTGCACCAAAGGCAAATGCAAGAGGAGGGACTGATGGTTGTAAAGGGTCAAAGGTCTTCTATTTTTCACAAAGGATTGTGAAATGATGGCTTTTCCAGTGGGGCATCAGCTGCCTGCCCTGGGCCCCTGGTCACTCATGCAGTAGGCACTGGAAGAGGGTGTCCTGGCCCTTGTTCCACAGGCTCCTTCGAGGGCCCCACCCAGGGGAGGGCCTTTCCCATCCCCCACTCCGCTTGCATATGGGGGAGGGTGTGTGAGCTGTCATGGTCAGGAATAGGATTCAGTGTTCCGAGTCTGTTATCACACAAAAGAAAACCATCAAGGCTGTTCTGGGCTCCCAAGAACATAGGCAATCACCGAGCTAAGCTGAAATAATTAGAGATGGAAAAAACTGTATGTATGCACTTGTGCCGACCCGTAAAGAATGTGCCTCCCTTGCTGGGATGCCTCTGAGCCGATCTGAGTCCCGGCTGCTGGGTACACATCTTCAAACTTCATCCCAAGGAGAGCAGACCTCAGGCTACTTGGCAGAGCTGAAGAAATATGTATATATTTCAGAGTTTTTCTTTAGAGGTTATTATAAAATATTGAGTATCGTTCCCTGTTGCTGCAAGTGTTTCTTAAAAGCAGGAAAGAACTGGGCTTGCCTGGTGGCTCAGTGGTGAAGAGTCCGCCTGCCAAGGCAGGAGACACGGGTTCAATCCCTGGCCCGGGAAGATCCACGTGCCGCGGAGCAGCTAAGCCCACGCGCCACAACTACGGAACCTGTGTTTTAGAGCCCGGAGCTGCAACAAGAAAAACCCCTGCATTGAGAAGCCGGAGCACCAGCTAGAGAGTGGCTCCCAGTGGACACAACCAGAGGAAAGCCTGGGCAGCAACGAAGACCCAGCATAGCCAAAAATTAAAAAGTAAATTAAATTATTAAAAAAAAAATTTTAAAGCAGAAAGGAACTGATGTCTGTTGAGTGCTGATGGTGTACTAGGACTGGGCTCCGTAAAGAAGTGAGCTCAAGGTCACGACTCTCAGTTGGGGCCCAGCAGGAATGTGACTCCTTGCTGGGACCCGAGGCACCGCCTGCCCAGCATTTAGCATCTGGCTGTGGTCGCAGGCCCGTCTTGCTATGCACGCTCACGTGTTCCTGGTGGCCTGGTGGATACAGAAACCCTCGCTGTCTCAGGGGACATACGGGTTGGGGGTCACTTGGAAAGGCCCATGGCCGTGCTCTGGAAGCTGGACACCTCTGGGAGGTCAAGAAAGCAGCAGTAAGAAAGCGACGCTTGGAGGAGTGGTGTTTGAGGCTTGTCGCAAGTCCAGGAGGAGACGGTGCAGAAGCGCTCTGTGGAAATGCTGCTGGGGCTGCGGTGCCCGGGGTGCCAACCGCCAGGCCGGCAGGCCGTGGGGAAGGTGAAGAGCTGCGCTCTGAATTGAGAACAGGCTAGACATCTCCTGCTTCATCAGCTCAATGCACATGAGTTTGAGCAAACTCCAGGAGATGGTGAAGGACAGAAGAGACTGGCGTGCTGCAGTCCATGGGATCAGAGTCAGACAGGACTGAGTGACTGAACAACAGCAGAAGTCTCCTAACTGATTTATTTTTCCTTTTAACACCTGTATAAGAGTGGCGTAGTAAAAACCTGCATCTTAAANGAGTTTGAGCAAACTCCAGGAGATTGTGAAGGACAGAAGAGACTGGCGTGCTGCAGTCCATGGGATCAGAGTCAGACAGGACTGAGTGACTGAACAACAGCAGAAGTCTCCTAACTGATTTATTTTTCCTTTTAACACCTGTATAAGAGTGGCGTAGTAAAAACCTGCATCTTAAAAGATCTAAGATGGATTCTTCACAAAATATAAAATCAAAAATTGGAACAATAAGAAAGCACTGGGTCATAGTGGTTTTTTTTCTTCCTGCTTAGTGGCTCATAAAATAGCACATCTTCCAATTGGCAACATTGTAGGCTTCTTGCAATGTATTTTTAAGGTTATTTTACATAGGGTGATTTGAGGCACAGAGAAGTTAAGCAACAAGCTCAAGGTTGCACCGCTAGTTGGTGTTCATCGCTTAGTCAGGTCCATCTCCTGTGACCCCATGGACTGCAGCCTACCAGGCTCTTCTGTCCATGGGACCAGGCAAGAATACTGGAGTGGGTTGCCATTTCCTCTTCCATCGGGTCTTCCCAACAAAACAACCTGCCTCCAGGCTGGTCCACTGTGTGGGGTGGTGTGTGTGCTATGGTCCTGCTGAGATTTTGGCCGGCCTCCCGCTGCCTGGCTTGTCTTTGTTCCCACCGATCTTCTGAATCCGTGTCTCCAGGTAGGCTGAGCCTGAATCTTCCAGGATCAGCGTCTCCTGCTGATGGAGACGCCTTGGCAGGACAGCTGGTGTGGATTCACCTGGACTGATCAGGCCCTGTGGGCATGGGGAGTAAGAACTGTGCTAGAGCACCCCTGGCTTTTGTTTTCCCTTCAAGTTCCTATCTTGGGGGTGCCATCAGGCCTTCCATATTTCCCACTGAGATGCACCCCAGCCTTTTCTGTAGCTTTCCTCATCATGTTCCTTAAGTTTGCAAAAATCCACGCTGTCACGGTGCCCAGACTGCATATTGACCTGGAGAGCACACACTGTTCCTCTCTTTATAATTGTTCGTTGGGTGTCTCCCTGCCCCATTAGGTCCAAGTCACCGGGATAGACTCTGGGCTGTCTTAGGCCTATTTCTGTAGCTTTCCTCGTCATGTTCCTTAAGTTTGCAAAAATCCACGCTGTCACGGTGCCCAGACTGCATATTGACCTGGAGAGCACACACTGTTCCTCTCTTTATAATTGTTCGTTGGGTGTCTCCCTGCCCCATTAGGTCCAAGTCACCGGGATAGACTCTGGGCTGTCTTAGGCCTGCTACCAGATGAGCGCTCAGAAACTATATCCACGACCCGAACTTTTAGAGCCTGAGGGCCTCAGAGGCCCTCGATCAAGCGCTGCTGATGCACAGACGCGGGGTGGGCTGGGGTCTGGGGCGATGATGCACCTGGTCCTCTGTCACCGCGGGGGAGGGACTGTCCTCCCTGGGACCCAGATGACATCACCCCCAGCTCCTAGTTCCATCCGCCAGGCCTCGGTCTCTGTCTGGGCCCCATTGTATACATCCTTCCTGAATATTCTATAGAGAAGAAGTCAGTGCCAATTTATTAGAGCCAAACAGACGTGTTTGTAAACGTCACTTCGCCGTGGTTCAGCCATGGGTTAGGAGGCTGACGGAGGAAGCTGAACAATGGGTGAGTCGAGGGTGAACCCGGGCACCCCGGGCAGGAGCAGGGTGAGCAAGAAGAAAACCTGACGGCTGCTGGGCAGCGGGGTGGGGGCGGTCCCTGCTCAGAAAGCTAGTGTCTCAGCTCTCAGGAGCTGCTCAGAAGCGGGAGACATGCGCCTCTTTGCCCCGTTCATTCCCCAAACCTATGAATGTGTGTTGTGTTGCTTCAGCAGAGGCAGTGCCTGCCGTCTGGGCTGCTGGGTGGAGGGTCCTGGCTCTGAGGCATCTCTGATGTAGCTGCTGTTTGCATCAGGCTGGAGCCTGAAATCCCTCCTCCTCCTGTATGGACCTGCCAGCTCCTTTTCCTAGACCAGAGCCTTGGAACCCCCGTCCTTGGGCGAGTGTGCCCCCCACCTTGCCCCTGGAATAACGGCAGCTTGACTAGAGTGCCCTGGACTAGGGGCACGGGTCACCCACACTGGTCTTGAAAGGAGCCTCTGTCCAATCCTCAGACAGACACAGTGGCAGTAGCATCAAAGGCAAATTGTGTGGGATATGGGCTCAGGAAAGGTGCAAGAGGAGCCAACACTTTGCTCCAACGTCCTGCCTATAATTCTGATTCACATGGAACGAGGAGGAGAAAAAGACCAGGTCTCAGGGCTCCTCTTGGACATGGGGGATCCTAGAGGAGAACTAGGGTGACTCTGACTGTGCAAAGATACGCAGGCTTCCCAGGTGGCTTAGTGGTAAAGAACCCGCCTGCTAATGTAGGAGACACAGGAGAGGGGATTTGATCCCTGGGTCAGGAAGATCCCTGGAGGAGGGCATGGCAACTCACTCCAGTGTTCTTGCTTAGAGAATCCCATGGACAGAAGAGCCTGGCGAGCTGCTGTCCATGGGGTCACACAGAGTCAGACATGACTGAGCACACGCACTAAAGGTTTGTGAAGTGTTTGCCGCTGGTTACACTTGCTTCCTACTTGACCTGAGGGACGTGGGCCTGGGGATGCTTAGGAGTGGAGCTCAGGACACGGGTGAGGACAGCTGACCATCCGTCTCTAGCCAAACCCAGCTGTGGTCACCTTCTTGCAGAAATATGGGAAGAACTCTAGACATGTGTGTCTCTGTGTGTGTGTGTGAGAGAGAGAGAGAGAGGGTAGGAGCCACAGAGCCTAGGAGAACACAAGCCTAGTCGAACCGTTGCATCCTGTTTTACCAGAAGGATGGGAGCTACCGAGGGGTCTGGTCATACGAGTGGGAAGCATCACTCAATGGAAGCAGGTGAAAGTCAGGGTCCAAGCTCCAAGCTGGGGAGAGGGCAGGTGGGTGTGTTCGCAGGGGTTCTCACTAAGGACGTGGCTCCTCACAAGACCCTCGGAAGGGTTGAAGTTAACCTCCAGCTCTGACAGGTCCATCTGCTCTCGAGCTGGCACACCGGTCAGTCCACAACGATGCTCCTTATTTACCAGTGGGGACACGTGCAGCCCCTAAGCGGGAGATGTTGCGGGCGAGGACCCGGGACTCTGTTCAGACACACAGGCAGAGTCAGGCACAGAGAGAGGTCTTTGAAAGAGAGGCCAGAACGTCACCCTCTGGCCTGCGGTGCTGTCTCCACTGGTGGTAGATGTGCGGGTCCGGGGAGGAGGCTGGGGTGAACGTGCCAGCTCCCCATCCCTGGACTGCCATCCCCCGGGGCGTGTCTTCCCTGGACACCGAGCTTGACGACGCATCATCTCGCGGCCCTGGCTTCTTTCTTCAGTGACTCTCTTCTGCCTGGCAGCTGCTGGGGACATAAAACCCTGGGATCAGTGGCCCTGGTTACCCCCCACAATGCTCCCAGGCTCTCCGTGGGGCACAGCGAACATCCCTTATCCTCTCCCCTCAGGATGCTAAAGGGCGTTAGGGTCATAGGTTTTCAGGCCTCTATCCCTCACCTAAGAACCAATGACTGTTTGCTTTGTAGAACCCCTAAGTTCTCTTATAACAATGTTGTGACAGTTTCAGATGAACAGCTAAGGGGCTCGGGTATACATATACATGCGTATCCATTCTCCCCCAAAGCCCCCTCCCATCCAGGCTGCCGTATAACATTGAGCAGAGTTCCCTGTGCTGTGTGGTACGTCCTTTTTGGTTATCCATTTTAAATACAGCAGTGTGCACACGTTCATCCCAAACACCCTAACTACCCCTTCCCCCCGGCAACTGTGAGTTCGTTCTCTACGTTTGTTGAGTCTCTATCTGTTTTGTAAGTTCACCGGTTTTTCAGGATGATGCTCATGTACTCAGAGGCCAGTTCCCTTTCCAGAAAGAGAATCTGCTGGAAATGGTTGCGTTTCTTTCTCCAGCTCTTCAGTGTCATGATGACAAGTGGCTCGTAGGTGTGGGATCTGTGTAGGAAGTCTCTGACATGGCCACGCTGAGAATGTTTATTGTAGAAAGGGAACTTTTGCCCTGTGAGGTCACCTCCTCCCAGCCACCGCTGGCGTTCTGATATTCTATCACAGGAAATGCCTGGTGGTCCACAAAGCACTCTTCCGATTGCAGCTGCAGAGAGAGAGCATAATTGCTGCAGTGGACAGTGAGGTCTGGGGACCCGCGTCCAGGGGTGGCCAGCACCTGGGCCCTGAGAGACACAGACTGCGAGGCTCTTTGTACAATCCTAACATAATCCCAGGAACCCAGGTCAGCTGACCTCTCATTGTCACACATCTCATGTGGAGAAAAATGTTCCAGAGGAGGCCCTTTCTGTTCAGTCGTGCTGTGGGGAATCAGATTCAGGTTTGGTTTGTTGAGGATGCAGTGGCTGCCTATCCCCCTCCTCCATTTTTTACCCAATTAATTTGACACTGATTATCCAAATCTCACCTTCATCATTTGGGTGGGACAGTGGCATGCTGGAAGCATCAGCTTTGACTGGAAAACTGTCTCGGATCAGTGATTTTTGACCCAGAACATTAACATGCACCAAAACTTTACAATCCTTCTCTAAAACCTCAGTTCCCTGTGTGACACAGGCCAGCCCCTGGTTTCTCTGGGCCTCAGCTTCTGAGCACCAAAGAACTGATGCTTTAGAGCTACGGTGCTGGAGAAGACTCTTCAGAGTTTCTTGGGAAGCAAGGAGAGCAATCAGTCAATCCTAAAGAAAATCAACCCTGAATTACACTGGAAAGACTAACGCTAAAGCTCCAATACTTTGGCCAGCTGAAGTGAAGAGCTAACTAACTGGAAAAGACCCTGATGCTGGGAAAGATGGAGGGCAGGAGGAGAAGGGAATGACAGAGGATGAGATGGTTGGATGGCATCAGCAACTCAGTGGACATGAGTTTGAGCAAATTCCAGGAGATGGTAAAGGACGAGGAAGCCAGGCGTGCTGCATTCCACAGGGTCGCATAAAATCAGACACGACAGAGCCGCTAAGCACACACAGCCTGCCAAGTAGCTTGAGTTGGTCCACTTTGAAGGCTGAGGTTTCATTTGATGTTTTTGAGGAGCTATCAGAGGACTGGCCTGGAGAACTTGAATGTGCCCATGATTCTCTGCAGTCAGATGGAAGACCAAGGTCAGGCAAGAACTGGACGTGAACCAGGGGGACCAAGACCATGGTGGGTGGAGAAGGAGCAAGTCCACTGTCTATGTGGCCTTCAGCTGGCAGCCTGGGATTTTGGGCCCCCACTGGCGGCTGCTCTACACCTCCCAGCAGCCACAACAATTCATGGAAATTAATAAATGCATTTATTGGGAGGGGTCATGGGTAAAACAGGAAAATCAGTCCCCCTGCTTCTCAGACAAATACTCCAGGATCGAGTTTCAATAGAAACATGGCCTCCTCCACGGTGCTGAGTATTTATAGCAAACAGAAGTGGTTCAAGCTCTCAGGTAGTTCAGCAAGGTTAAGTACGCTTCTTGTGTTTGTTTAGTTAACAAATGCATTTGGCTGAGGTTTGTCTCACAACTTACCCGGTACTGGAAATTCAGGAATGTGAATGGTCTCATTGCCCTCTGCTCAGGCTGTGGTCAGAGCAAAACAGAATTATTTTTGCTTAAAACTGACAAAAGAGTTTCATAGAGTGAGAAGGGTCTTTTCCCACACATGGTGCTTGGAGAAGGGCTATCCACATGTAAAAGAGTGAACGCTAACTAACCCCTTTCTTACGTCACATACAAAACGAAGTCACAATACATCATAAACCTAAGTGTCAAGACTAAAGCTATTACATTTTTAGAAGAAAACATGAGAGTAAATTTCTGTGACCTTGGGTTAGCTAATGTCCATTTAGATGTGACCCCAAATGCACAAGCAATCAAAGAAAAAAATAGGCAGATTGGACTAGATCACCATTTAAACTTTTTGTGCTACAGATAATGTATCAAGAAAGTGAAAAGACAACCCCAAAAATGGGAGAAAACATTTAGAAAACATATATCTGATGAGAAACCAGTACCCAGAATATAAAAATAGCTCTTCACATCAACAAAGAGACAAGTTACATAGTTTTTAAGGTGGCAAAGGATATGAATAGCTATTTCTCTAGAGATGATATACAAATGGCCAATAAACACATGAAAATATGCTCAACATCATTAGCATTTTATTCAGTTCAGTTCAGTAGCTCAGTCATATCCGACTCTTTACAACCGCATGGACTGCAACATGCCAGGCTTCCCTGTCCATCACCAACTCCTGGAACTTGCCCAAATTCATGTCCGTCGAGTCAATGATGCCATCCAATCATTTCATCTTCTGTCGTCCCCTTCTCCTCCTGCCTTCAATCTTTCCCAAAATCAGGGTCTTCCAATGAGTCAGTTCTTCGCATCAGGTGGCCAAATTATTGGAGTTTCAGCTTCAGCATCAGTCCTTCCAATGAATATTCAGAACTGATATCCTTTAGGATGGACTGGTTGGATCTCCTTGCAGTCCAAGGGATTCTCAGGAGTTTTCTCCAACACCACAGTTCAAAAGTATCAATTCTTCAGTGCTCAGCTTTCTTTATCGTCCAACTCTCATATCCATACATGACTATTGAAAAAACCATAGCTTTGACTAAACAGACATTTTAAAAAATTTTTTAATTGAAGGATAATTGCTTTACATAATTTTGTGGTTTTCTGTCATATATCAACAAGCATCAGCCATAGGTACACCCACGTCCCCTCCCTCCCAGAACTCCCTCCCAACTCCCTCCCCACCTCACCCTTCGGCCTGTCGCAGAATCTCTGTTTGAGTTCCCCGAGTCATACACCAAATTCCCACTGGCTTTCTGTTTTAACACATGGTATTGTTAATTTCTATGTTACTCTTTGCATACATCTCCCCTTCTTCCCCCTCTCCTCCCACCTTGTCCATAGGTCTGTTTTCTATGTCTTTCTCCATTGCCACCCCGAAAATTAGTTCATCAGTGCCATCTCTTCAGATTCCATATATATATGTCAGTATACGATATTTATATTTTTCTTTCCTTCCCCCCTCCCCCACCCCGCTGGTGACCCCAGGCCACCACAGGGAGGCTTTTTCCAGCTGGACTATGAGAGGGAAGGCCCCCCATACCCTCCTCCTACCTGACTGAGTGCCACAAACATAGAAGAAGAAGTCCCTCAGGCTGTTTTTGGTTATGGAGAAAGGAAAAACATGATGGATCCCGCTGAACAATTTACATAGAGATTAGCATGGCTTTCTCAGCAGGATTTAAAAGATGGTTTTTGGTTCTTCACAGAATCTTTTTAAAGTGTTAAGTATTTACACATTACAAACTTGATTCTCTGTGTGACATTCTGTCTAGTCCTTTTCCTTTTTTCTATTCACTATGCTTGTATATATATATATATATATACACACACACACACACTGAATACGTACCTAATTTTTGCTGTTCTATTTTTCTGCTTCAGTCTTAATCCCTTGCTTCCTCATAATATGATTTATTCTGGACCCTGGCTGTTCAGCACAGGATTGTGGGGCCACAAGAATGCACCTTGTAAGGTTTCTGCTCTCAGAGAGCGTGGGTGGACCCAGCTCCATCGGCTGACATCTGACCCCATCTCCATATCACATGGAGGGCAGGCAGCCCAGCCTGAGGGCTCCAGGGGTCCTCAGGCCAGTTCCAGGGGTGCCCAGACAGGCCTCCTCAGTGCAAGGACTCTCTGTCGGCCTCAGGGAAGCTGTTGCAGAGCTGTGTGTGCTCTCCCCTTCTTCGTCCATCCTCACAAAGTGGGGGGCACATCACGTGGGACGCACCCGTGGCTGCCCTGGTCAGTGTAACACTGACCCGCATCTGTGTTTAGTTTTCTGGACCATTGGCATCTCGACAATGGTGAGGTTTTAACGCAGAAAGCTCTGACAGTCCAGCATTGGATGGAGCTCACTCTCCCCCACTCACAGGTGTCCGGTGTGGCCGGGGGTGGGAATAGCCTCCTCCAAAGCTGACTCTTGGCCCTCCTCTCTTCCTGGTCCACACACCTGAGGGAGGCCGTTTGCTCACTGGATCTCGCAGTCCCCGGGATGGAATTGTCTCCCTTCTCAGCTCCCAGGGCAGTAACCAGGATGAGCAGGGTGAGCAGGGTGAACAGGGTGACCATTAGGAACCAGGAGGCGTGTCTCCTGCTTGCAAACTGAGAGCCTAGCCTCATCGTTCTAGCGCTGCCGGCAGAAGACATGTTTACAACAGCAGAGGGGCCCGCACACGCAAAGACAAAAACATACTGTTGGCACCACCGGATGTCTTCCCGTCCCCTAGCTCGTTTCTGGCTACTGTAGCCATGGCCGCACCACCCAGTAGGGTGAATGGAGGATGCCCATGGGCGACGTGTACAGACATAGCAGGTTACGAGGGCTGCTCTTCAGGCAGTCACTCTACTTGCTTTTTTGGCTGCACTGATCTTTGCTGCAGTGTGCAGGCTCTCCACTTGTGGTGCTCGGGCTTAGTTGCCCTGTGGCATGTGGGATCGTAGTTCCCCAGCCAGGGATGGAACTCACATGCCCTGCAACACTGGACCATCAGGGAAGTCCCCAGTCATTCTAAACACAAGGACTAGACTCCATTTTTTCAGGCTGAACTGGGACCCACAGATGTACCAGCTGACCAGGATACCACTACATTGGCCGTGTCCATCTCTCACACTCACCTGGTGATGTGGGTTCCATTGAGTGGCCCCCACAGCTGTGGGCATTCTCCCAGGGGCCTGGTGTGCGCTCAGTGCTCTGCATCAAATCTGGAAGCCCAGGGGTAATCTTCCTTTTTCATGACAACTCGGGGCCTGACTTCTAGGAGTGGTTCTAGGAGAGCTGAAGGTATTTAGGAAAATATCACCAGGAGATCATGTGGCCTTTGGATGGCAGTGAAGGCCCTTTCCCAAAGCAGCTGTACCCTGGGTCTCAGGGGTGCACTGTGGAGGAATGCTGGCTTGTTATTTATGCACTGCTGTGGGCACTTTCTCCTGTGATGTGACCAGTTAGGAGAGGTGGTGTGGAACCTGCCCCTGGTTTTACCTAAAGTGGTCAGTGCTGTGACTGCATCCCTAAAGGCCAGTTAAATTGGGCTAAACTCATTGGTCAGGATTGTCGTGGCTAATAAAATGTCCTACATGTTCTCTTGGACCAGAATTAATGCCTTGGGCTTGTATTCAATTCAGTTCAATTGCTCAGTTGTGTCCTACTGTTTGAGACCCCAA
This sequence comes from Cephalophus harveyi, assembly GCA_006410635.1. Classification (NCBI taxonomy): domain Eukaryota; kingdom Metazoa; phylum Chordata; class Mammalia; order Artiodactyla; family Bovidae; genus Cephalophus; species Cephalophus harveyi. Next base: position 36,496 of record SJYT01021829.1, on the reverse strand, counting down.
GGACTGCAGCACGCTAGGTTTCTCTATCACCAACTTCTGGAACTTGCTCAAACTCATGTCCATTGAGTTGGTGATGCCATCCAACCATCTCATCCTCTGTCGTTCCCTTCTCCTCCTGCCTCCAATCTTTCCCAGTATTAGTGTCTTTTCCAAACAGTCAGTTCTTTGCATGAGGTAGCCAAAGTATTGGAATTTCAACTTCAGCATCAGTCCTTCCAATGAATACTTAGGACTGATTTCCTCTAGGATTGACTGGTTTGATCTCCTTGCAGTCCAAGGGACTCTCAAGAGTCTTCTCCAACACCATAGTTCAAAAGCATCAGTTCTTCAGCACTCAGATTTCCTTATGGTCCAACTCTCACATCCATACATGACTACTGGAAAAACCATAGCTCTGACTATACAGACCTTTGTTGGCAAAGTAATGTCTCTGCTTTTTAATATGCTGTCTAGGTTGGTCATAGCTTTTCTTCCAAGGAGCAAGCGTCTTTTAATTTCATGGCTGCAGTCACCATCTGCAGCGATTTTGGAGCCCAAGAAAACAAAATCTCTCACTGTTTCCATTGTTTCCTCATTTACTGGCCATGAAGTGATAGGACTGGATGGTCTTTGTTTTTTGAATGTTGAGTTTTAAGCGAGTATTTTCACTCTCCTCTTTCACCTTATCTCCTCTTTCATAAGGGTGGTGTCATCTGCGTATCTGAGGTTATTGATGTTTCTCTCTACAATCTTATACCGTCTTTTGCTTCATCCAGCCCGGCATTTCACATGATGTACTCTGCACGTAGGTTAAATAAGCAGGGTGACAATATACAGCCTTCATACTCCTTTCCCAATTTGGAATCAGTCTGTTGTTCCATGTCCAGTTCTAACTGTTGCTTCCTGATCTGCATACAAAGTTCTCAGGAGGCAGGTAAGGTGATCTGGTATTCCCATCTCTTGAAGAATTTTCCACAATGTGTTGTGATCCACACAGTTAAAGGCTTTGGTGTAATCAATAAAGCAGAAGTAGATGTTTTTCTGGAAAAAGCAAGCGGTCACTTGCTTTTTCTATGATCCAATGGATGTTGGCAATTTGTTCTCTGGTTCCACTGCCTTTTCTAAAACCAGCTTGAACATCTGGAAGTTCTTGGTTCACGTATAGTTGAAGCCTGGCTAGGAGAATTTTGAGCATTACTTTGCTAGCATGTGAGATGAGTGCAACTGTGTGGTAGTTTGAACATTCTTTGGCATTTTCCTTCTTTGGGATTAAAATGAAAATTGACCTTTTCCAGTCCTGTGGCCACTGCTGAGTTTTCTAAACTTGCTGGCATATTGAGTGCAGCACTTTCACAGCATCATCTTTTAGGATCTGAAATAGCTCAGCTGAAATTCCATCACCTCCACTAGTTTTTCCAGTCCTGTGGCCACTGCTGAGTTTTCTAAACTTGCTGGCATATTGAGTGCAGCACTTTCACAGCATCATCTTTTAGGATCTGAAATAGCTCAGCTGAAATTCCATCACCTCCACTAGCTTTGTTCGTAGTGATGCTTCCTAAGGCACATTTGACTTCGGACTCCAGGATGTTTGGCTCTAGGTGAGTGATCATACCATCGCAGTTATCTGGGTCATGAAGATCTTTTTTGTATAGTTCTTCTGTGTATTTTTGCCACCTCTTCTTAATATTTTCTGATTCTATTAGGTCCATACCATTTCTGTCCTTTATTATGCCCGTCTTTGCATGAAGTGTTCCCTTAGTATCCCTAATTTTCTTAAAGAGATCTCTAGTCTTTCCCATTCTATTGTTTTCCTCTATTTCTTTTCATTCATCACTGAGGAAGGCTTTCTTATCTTTCCTTACTATTCTTTGGAACTCTGCTTTCAAATAGATATATCTTTCCTTTTCTCCTTTGCCTTTTGCGTCTTTTCTTTTCTCAGCTATTTGTAAGGCCTCCTCAGACAACCGTTTTGCCTTTTTGCATTGGGTTAAGTTTCCTTAACACAGAAAGTTAAGGGAAAAGCCACTTTGATTTCTAAGGGAGACCCTGATGGTTTGTGGGATTTGTTCGGCTGGTTGGATCCAGGACCCTGGGGGGGTATGATTGGGGTCTGTACTTCAGGCTGGCCTCCCTCTACAGCTCAGGGTCCAGGAGGTCTTAACCTTAATTAATTGCTGTATGAGACTAACTGAGGAGGCCTAGCCCCAGCCTCTGTGGTCAGATAAATTGGAGAGAATGACAGAGCGGTATTTTTACAGAAAAGTCAACCCGGGCAGGATGCCAGGTTCCATCCCTGCTTAGGGAACTAGATCCCACATGCTGCAACTAAGACTCAGCCCAGCCAAATAAATAAATAAATAAATATTAAAATTAAAAAAAGAAAAGAAAAGAGCGAGAAATGGTTGGCAGGTCTGGGTGTGATGAGATGTGAAAGATGGCTCTGGAACCAGCACTGAGAGATGGGTGAGGAGGAAAAGGAGGAAGCCAGGGCTTTAGGGGCTCAGCCAGGGGGGTCTCTGGACTTGTCAAGAGGTGGTTGGATTGTGCGTTTTGAAGGTGAAACCACCAGAATTTGTTGATGGATTAGATGGAAGTGTTCGAGAAAGAAGCCCAGATTTCCTGTAGGACATCCTTAGTTTTCGGGGCCATGATGTTTGCCTTTTGTCAACTAATACGAGTATTCAGTGAACAGCAGCAGCTGTGCAGTTCAGTTCAGTTCAGTCGCTCAGTCGTGTCCGACTCTTTGCGACCCCATGAATCGCAGCACGCCAGGCCTCCCTGTTCATCACCATCTCCCGGAGTTCACTCAGACTCACATCCATCGAGTCAGTGATGCCATCCAGCTACCTCATCCTCGGTCGTCCCCTTCTCCTCCTGCCCCCAATCACTCCCAGCATCAGAGTCTTTTCCAATGAGTCAACTCTTCGCATGAGGTGGCCAAAGTACTGGAGTTTCAGCTT
>SJYT01021829.1:7992-33212 GCA_006410635.1 Cephalophus harveyi | reverse complement strand
ACGGTTCACGTATTGCTGAAGCCTGGCTTGGATGTCATCTTGCCCCTGTGTCTGGTAAACTAAGATGTCACCTGCCCAGGCACCATTCCTGATGCCCTCAGTCAGGCTTTGGTGTCTTCCTCCTGCATCTGTCGTCCTCTCTTCTTGGCACATGGCTGCCTGTGCCAAGCCCCTGGACTGTTACTGCCCCTCACTTGCTCTGCCCCTGTGCAGACGGCAGCCCCCACCCCCTTGTTCATCACTGAGTATGCTGCACCCAGGATCAAGTCTGGGAGGCACCAGTGGTCAGCCCAGAGGTGCTGATTATCAGTAACAGCTTAATAACAATCATCTGTCCTGGGAAGAGTGGTTGTTCCTTCATCTCTAGAGTGGAGTCTGGGGTTCATCCACAGGGGTTCCACTTACCCTGAAGAGCCCAGGACAGACAGTTTTCACCCTGGCTAGCTGTGGGCTGAACAGAAGGGGCCAAAGCCTCATGGAATGGTTGGTATTAATTTTTATTTATTTAAAGAATTGAAGAAGGAAATGGCACCCCACTCCAGTATTCTTTCTGGGAGAATCCTATGGACAGAGGAGTCTGGTAGGCTAAAATCCATGTAGTCGCAAAGAGTCGGACACAACTGAGCATGCAATACTCACTCATTTAAAGAATATTTCAATAAGATGGCATTTTTATCTCAATTACTAAGTTTTTTTGGTGTCTCTGGGAAATTACCGTGTGTCTTGTGTCCTGGCCATGCTGGTGAGCAAGGAAGGTGCTGTGGGGCATAGTTTCAGGGCATGGCATTTTTCTGAGTGTTAACGTGGAGAGTTTTTAAGAGAAAGTTCTCAAAGCCCCAAGCTGGGTGTCTGAGTCTGCGAGGGTGGCCCCGGCAGACTGGGTGGCTTCAACAGGGGCTGAGCATCTTCTCATGGTGCTGGAGGCTGGATGTCTGAGGTCACGCTGCCTAGAGAGAGGATTCTGGTGAGGACAGTGTCCTGGCTCAAGATGAAGTCTTCTCCTCTGCGTCCATGGAAGCAGAGAGATCTCCAGGGGCTCATCCTCTTCTCTAAGAACTTCAGTCTTATCGGATGAGGGCCCCACCTTCATGACCTCGTTTAACCTTAAAGTGAAAGTGTCAGCCGCTCAGTCGTCTCCGACTCTTTGTGACCCCATGGACTGTAGCCCACCAGGCTCTTCTGTCTGTGGAATTCTCCAGGCAAGAATACTGGAGTGGGTTGCCATTTCCTGCTCCAGGGGGTCTTCCTGACCCAGGGATGGAACCCATATATCCTGCATTAGCAGGTGGATTCTTTGCCATTGAGCCACCTGGGACACTCACAAAACAGGTTAATATTTTCTTACCTCATGGGGAGGTAAAGAGGCTAATCTGATATACCTCTATATTTACAGAGAGACCTTGAACAAAATCCTGTATATGTTAGGTTCCTGCCCTTTGACAGACTGGTTGGAGTGCAGGAGAGAGAAGCTGGCACAGTGATGAGCTGAGGGAGGCGGTTCTGCTCATAGGCCTCAGACGCAAGGGCTGGAGGGTGACCCTCACAGGCTAGCTGCCATTTTTCCAAATCTCAGCGGCTGCCCACCCTGACCCCACGAAATCTTAGATCTCCAAGCAGACACCGGGCAGTCGTCCCAGACCCCGCAGATATCCTCAGGTCGAACAGGAAACTCTCCCCAGCCCTTGGATGGGAGGGGGGAAAGTGCTGAGTCATGACTTCGTTTCCTCCTGATTCCATGTGGTTCTTATCGTGTGCTCCAGGAAACATCCCCACACCCAGCTATTAATAATGAAGATGAAATGAAGTGTCTGACTCCATGGGACTCGATCCGGGGTGGAGGTGAGGGTCACCTGCCCGGCTGAGCTGCCCCTCTCTCTGTCCAGGAAGGTGGGCGGTAGAGATCAGAGACGCCAGAGACACCCATGGGCCTCAGCCTCACGCAGCAGCGAGGCTGAGGCTGGGGGCCATGGGTGGGGGTTGGGTGGGGATGTTGTCATTGGCAGCTCTTCTCAAGCATTTCCAAGATCCCTTAGTGGGCAGAGAGCCAGTCAGAGAAACCCCATCCATGACCTTACAGGGCCCGGGAAGAACATGCTGCAGGATGGAGGGTTTGTCCAGGTTAACAGGGAGCTACACCCACAGCCTCACAAGGCAAGACAAATCTTCCTGGGGAGGTGGGGCGGGGGTGGGCAGGCTCTCACCCTTGTGCCTCTTTTCTGTTCAAGCACGACACTTCACTGATGCAGCCCCTCCCTTCCTGTCCTCCGGTCCCCAGGTCCCCTCCATGGGCCTGACCAGGGTTGACAAGCAGGACCGCTGTCAGATAATGATTTCTGTTTGGTGCCTAGAACTTTCTAGAAGTGATGGTCACACGAGTGACTCACAGGAGAGGCTTAGGTTCTGTTTTTTTCTCCCAGGAGGGGAAAGATAGCTATGGCCGTGCCCCTTCATCAGTAGATTTTCTTGGAATATTGCATTATTGGCTTCAGCAACTCATCCTATTACCCAGAACCCAAGTTGAAAACTTCACTCAAACGAGGGGAATATATATATATATATATATATATATCTCATTATATGATTATATATGTATATACATATTTGCCTTGATTATATATATATATACTCATTGCCCAACAAATTCAGACCTCCCTGACATAAGGGAAAGTTTTCGTCAACTATTCTTGGTCCCTTCCCCTTATTGAACTCATACTTGAGAAGCTTTTGTCACAGAATTTAATTTCCAACATTGAGATCAGGTTGATGATTAACTCGAGGAACCGGGGAGGAATTCTGGTCGCAACCGGTTACCACAAATGAAGGAGTGGAGCTCACTAGAGCAGTGAGCCTGGGCAGTCATGCCACGCCCGCACCTGCATGGCCCACCCCCGCAGCCGCCAGCCAGATGTGGCTCTCTAAATTTAAACTAAAATCAGTTACCGCTAAAGAGGCAGTTCCTCCGTCACGGAGACACATCTCACATGCTCACCAGCTCCAGGGAGCTTGCTGCTCCTGCCTCGGGTGGGCAGATCTGGAACCTCCTCACTGTCCTGGGAAGTTCTCTGGGACGGTGCTGGTCTGGGCTGTGTCATCTCTGGCATCAGATGAGGTGGCGTGTGGGGGACACCCTGTGCACAGTGAAGCATAGCACATGTGTGTCACTGGTAACGGGTGGAGGCAGAGGGTGTCCCAGATTTCCTGAAGAGAAGTCTGATGGGATGATGTGGCTCTAGGGTACAAGTCCGGTCCTCTCACCAGGCAGCTCTCCTTTTCCTGTGACCATCCACAGTGGTGTTTGTTGTTTATTCGCTAAGTCATGTCTGCCTCTATGACCCCATGGACTGTAGCCCACCATGCTCCGCTGTCCATGGGATCCTCCAGGCAAGAATACTGGAGTGAGTAGCCATGCCTTCCTCCAGGGGATCTTCCTGACTCCAGGATTGAACCCAGGTCTCCTGCACTGTAGGTGGATTCTCTACTGCTGAGCCACCAGGGTGATGAACCCTCTTTCCTGGGAGAGAGAGGAGGAAAGCCTTATCTCTGTAGCTTTCAGGTTCCCAGGTGGCCCTCAGACAACCAGCAAGCCCCCTGGACAAGCCCCCGAGGCTTCTCTCCACCTGGCCCCAAGCCCCAGGTTCCGAGACAGCGCAGAGCCTGTGAGGGGCATGCGGCAGTGCTCGCCCCACCCCCGGTCACCCCAACAAGATGCAGTAGAGGTGGGGACCGGAAGCGGGGCTGACCCTCACCTATGTCACCTCTCAGTTGTGTGACTCCAAATGTCTTCACTTCCTCGAAGCAAAGTTTTTGGTTTTGTCTCCTTTAGTCAGTGTAAGCGGGGATAAGACATTCCCTCGGCAGGACTTGGGAGGAAGCAAGGGAACTGACAGGTGTGGGATGCTCAGCACAGACCTGCACGCGGGTTCCGGCGCACAGTAGGGCTGCAAGGAGGTGCAGCCGTGTTGACCCCAGCGCCAGCCTCGGTTCTGGGAGACATGATGTTTTCCTTTCTCCTGCAAAGCTGTGGGAGACTCTCAGATTGCTTGAAGTCCAGGTTTAGATCTGTCTACACGTCTGTGGGATGGGGCTGAACAGCCTCAAGTAAACTTTTCAGTGACCAGGCACGTGTTTCCATAGACGTCCACCTGACAGCCCCCACCCCCTTTTCCCCCTTGATAACCAAGTCCAGATTTTGTCTCACTGTCTTGCGTCCTGGGCTCCTTCCTTAGGTCTGGAGTGTTGAGTGTTGATTGGTCCAGGTGCTCAGGTTAATATTTGTCCGGCTGGTGACATAATTCTGAGAATTCTGAGAAGTGAAACACTGGGTGGGGGAGCGGCAGATCCAAAGATGACTGACCATAAAAATGAAGGCCTGACACTTGGACACACTGGGCCCTGGTCTTTCATCTGATGTGTCACGTGTAGTGACTGTTGTCCTCCTGTGTCCGTGAGGGGACAGCCCTGGGACAAGGCCAGTGTCCCAGGCAGCCAAGGAAAAGGAGAGACCCTAGTCCAGGAGGACATCTTGGCTGTTGTGTTACCCAATGTACAGTCACCCTATTTCTAGACTTCTTGCTGAGATAATGTGTGCATGTCAGTCGTCCAGTCATGTCCAACTCTTTGCGACCCCACGGACTGTAGCCCACCAGGCTCCTCTATCCATGGGATTCTTCAGGCAAGAATACTGAAGTGGGTCACCATTCCCTTCTTCAGGGGAACTTCCTGACCCAAGAATCAAACCCGGGTCTCCTGCATTGCAGGTAGGTGCTTTACTGTCTGAGCCACCAGGGAAGCTCCAGTGAGATAATACAATTATTTTATTGATTAAACCAAATGAGAAGCTGTAATTTTCTAGTATTTGCTGCCAACAGCATCTTAAGTGACACATGGTACAAATAACCAATACATTTGCACTTGTAGTCACTTGCAAGTGTCTTATATTGCACACTCGGCCCTGTGTGCTTCATCCTTGTGAGACTGGGTAGCACGTTCTCACGGTCATGCATGTACTGAGCACTTGAGACGTCGTTGTTGAACAGACATGGATGTGGGGTACGGCCCTGAGGCTCCCGATGGTGTCCGAGGGACCCCCGGCCCTGCCACGGTGGTAGAGACGGCCGGTGGGGAGGCCATGCTGCAGACTGTTACGCATGATTCCACCTCGTTGTGCTTGTGGTGTGTCACCCTGCTGCACACCCTGACTTACACGTTCGAAACAGACTTTGACTCCTTCCTTATTGTTTATTCCTCCAGTCCCAAGTGTTGCTGACCTGTGGTTGTATTACTTTGACCTTTCAGTTTATCCAGGGTAATCGGGTTTTAGGGGAAAACTGGCTTGTACTGTCCAACCAAGTGAAATTGGTCTGATACAGAAAGTCATGTAGTTTTTTCTAACAGGAACTGTGTTTTTCAGGAGAAAAGTCTATTAGGGAAGCAAAACCAGGAGGAACATGTTGCCTGGTGGATGGCTGGGGACAGAAAATGAAGGACCCATCATGATGGACAGACCCCTGGATGCTGGCTCCTGGTCTAGGCAGCTCCCACTGCCCACTTCTCCCCACATACCCACACAGCTGCCCCCTGAGTTCCCCTTGCTGTGGGTACACCTATGAGAAGCTCTTAAGAGCCCTCGGTCGATTCCAGATTGCTTTTCAATGAGTGATCATTTCTGATGATCCAGACATGAATCCTTACTCTTCTCACGATGTCAGCGTCTCAAAGGCTGTGTTTCGGCTGCACAACAGGCTTCCTCCCGGCTGAGCATCATGCCTGCCCACCGTTCTTCCCAACAGGCTCCTGGGCAGTGAATCTGAGCTCCCTCGTTGTCCCTGGGTAGGGTTATCCAGCAGGGACAGTGGCTTTCTATGGGGTGTGAGGCAGAGCCTTGTGTAAAGCTGTGAAGAACTGTGCAGGTCTACGCTGAGTCCTTCTTCTTTCTCCTCAGCAGCAGCTTTCTTGGTTATTGGTCTCATCTGAAAAAAGTGAGTAGATTTTTCAGGATGAGCTCTCACTGGAATGCTGGGATTCTATCTTTGTATCAAGAAATTTGGACTCCTTTCTCCAGACTGGAGAAGGAAGAAATGATTGGGAGAAGAAAGAAAACGTACCAAGGAGGGGAATAAAAGAGAACACAGATCAGGAAAGAGAGCTTAGCGACGAAAAAATGAATAAGGAAGACAAAGAAAGTAGCTAGGTGATATACAAACTAGATAATCAACAAGCACCTCCTGTATAGCAAAGGAAACTCTACTCAATACTCTGTAATAACTTATATGGGAAAAGAATCTGAAAAAGAATAGATATATGTATATGTGTAACTGAATCACTTGGCAATACACCTGAAATTAATGCAACATTGTAAATTGACTATACTATAATATAGAATAAACTTTTAAAAAGTTAAAAAAGAAAGTAATTAGTTAGAGGCTTAAAAATGAGAAAGAAATAACCACAACACTGAGAGCAAAGAAAATTCACTTATAAAAAGAAAATAAAAATGGTCCGTGAGATAGGAAACAAAAAACAACTAATGATCAACCAAAGTGAAGAAGATTGTCTTACAAAAGGAGGCTGACCTTTTACTTGACCAGTTTCACAGAAAAACAATTTTTTTATGGTGCATTTTAAGCATGACTGTTGTTGTTTAGTTGCTAAGTCACGTCCAACTTTTTGCAACCCTATGAACTGTAGACTGCCATGTTCCTCTGTCCATGGGATTTCCCAGGCAAGAATCCTGGAATGGGTTGCCATTTCCTCCTCCAGGGGATCTTCCCAACCCAGGGATCAAATCCATGTTTCCTGTATTGGCAGGCAGATTATTTACCACTGAGCCACCAGGGAAGCCTTTAAGCATGGTTCAGTTCAGTTCAGTTCAGTCTCTCCGTCGTGTCCAACTCTTTGCAACTCCATGAATCGCAGCACGCCAGGCCTCCCTGTCCATCACCAACTTCTGGAGTTCACTCAGACTCACGTCCATCAAGTCAGTGATGCCATTCAGCCATCTCATCCTCTGTCGTCCCCTTCTCCTCCTGTCCCCAATCCTCCCAGCATCAGAGTCTTTTCCAATGAGTCAACTCTTCGCATGAGGTGGCCAAAGTACTGGAGTTTCAGCTTTAGCATCATTCCTTCCAAAGAAATCCCAGGGTTGATCTCCTTCAGAATGGACTGGTTGGATCTCCTTGCAGTCCAAGGGACGCTCAAGAGTCTTCTCCAACACCACAGTTCAAAAGCATCAATTCTTCGGCGCTCAGCTTTCTTCACAGTCCAACTCTCACATCCATACATGACCACTGGAAAAACCATAGCCTCGACTAGACAGACCTTTGTTGGCCAAGTAATGTCTCTGCTTTTCAATATGCTATCTAGGTTGGTCATAAGCATGGTTACCAGTTGCCTAATAACTAGTAAAGTTTTTGATGATACTATAAACAGAGAGAAATAGCTTTCTTAATGCTGTAAGTGAAGTTGTCTGCTATGCCCTTTTTCATCCTTTTCTTTATGCTGCTACTGCTGCTAAGTCGCTTCAGTTGTGTCTGACTCTGTGCGACCCCATAGACGGCAGCCCACCAGGCTCCCCCGTCCCTGGGATTCTCCAGGCAAGGACACTGGAGTGGGTTGCCATTGCCTTCTCCGCCTTTTCTTTATAGAACCTAGAAATAGCAAAAGTGAAAGAGTCTTGGAGAATATCAAATGTTTGCTCACTTTGGAGGGAAGGAAACTTCAGCCTGAAGAAGCAGTGTGTCCAGATGGTATGGCCAGTGACACAGGAGAACCAGGACTTGACCTTCCCCAGCGGGGGCTTCCGGCTGCTCTGGTGGCCATGGGCTCCCCCTCACCCTCTTCTCTCCCAAGTGGCAGACCTTTTCCTGTGCCCCTACCTAGTAAAATTGATTTGGCCTGAGGCTCATTCTTACTGAATCTTATAAGATGGTTGGATGGCATCACTGACTCAATGGACATGAGTTTGCACATACTCCAGGAGACAGTGAAGGACAGGGAAGCCTGGTATGCTGCAGTCCATGGGATCGAAAACAGCCTGACACGACTGAGCGATTGAACAACAAGAGTGAATTTAAATTAGTATTAAAATTACTAAAGAAGAAACACTCTAACATGAATATACATTAGTACAGAAACAATCACTAAATAAGTAACGTTGTAACACATTACAACTTTGTAGCTAATATTTATAGAAATTTCACTACTGGCTAGGTATTGTGTTCAATGTTTTACATGAATTGACTCACTGAATCCTTAAATAAGTAACAATATAACATGGTCATGATGGAATTATTGACAACGTAGCTAATATTTATAGAAATTTTACCATGTGCCACCTATTTGTGCTCTTATGGGTTGAACTGTGTCCCCACAAAATGGGTATATTCAAGTCCTGACCCTCAGCGCCCCAGGATGTGACCTTATTGGGCAATCAATTGTTGCAGGTGTGGTTAACTGAGATGAAGTCACTTAGGTAGGTCCCAACCTGATATGACTGGCGTCCTTTTAGGAAAGGGGAGTTTGGAGACAGAATCAAATACAAGGGTGAGGAGGTAAAGAGACACAGGGAGAAATGGCAGCTAGGAGCCAAAGAGAGACTTCTGGCCTCCAGAACTGTGATAGAATAAAGGTCTGTTGTTTAAGCCACCCAGTTTGTGATACTTTGTTGCAGCAGCCTTTACAAATGAATATAGCACTGTTTCATAGGTATCAACTCATGTAATCCTTCCCATAAACCTACCAGGATATCTGTTCTAAGGATGGGGTAGAGAGAGTTAGATATCAGTGAGTGAGTGAAGTCGCTCAGTCGTGTCCGACTCTTTGCGACCCCATGGACTGTAGCTTACCAAGCTACTCTGTCCATGGGATTTTCCAGGCAATAGTAATGGAATGGATTGCCATTTCCTTCTCCAGAGGATCTTCCCGACCCAGGGATCGAACCCAGGTCTCCCACATGGTAGACAGACGCTTTACCATCTGAGCCACCAGGAAAAAGAAGCAATCAACCTCATCCAGAATGTGGAACATTCCAGGAGACAAATGATACAATTTTTCCAACATAACTATGGGGGGGTGGGGAGACTGTTACTGAATAAATGTGGCTTAAGATACATAGTAACCATGTTCAGCATTTGAACCTTACTCTCATTCTGAGTGAATAAACCAACCGTAAAAATACATCTTTGAGACAATCAGGGAAAATGGGCTGTGGCGTAGATATTGGATGATAAAGAAGTGTTGTTGATTTTGTTGGGTGTGACATGGCACAGTGGTGATGTTAGAAAACATAACCTAATTAGCCGGAGACTGGGAAAGGGCTTGCTGCCTGGGACTTGGTTTGGAGGAAATCAGAGAAAAGATGTTTGGGCCTAGATGATGCACAGATTTTTGTAGTTGATTCTCCCTCTCCTTCTATCATTAAACATATGTCAGAATAAAATGGCAAACCACTCCAGAACTGTTGCCTGGAAAATCCCATGGACAGAGGAGCCTGGTAGGCTAAAGTCCATGGGGTCGCAAAGAGTCAGACACAACTGAGCACACTTCCACTTCCACATGTCCATAATAATGAGAAAAAGAAGCTATAAGATTCTACTGTTGCTGCCTTACAGATGAGGAAACTGAGGCTGGGAGGGGTTTTGTAAGCAACTTGGAAGAGCTGAGCTGTGAGCGGTGAGACTGGCCCCAGAGTGTAATTCCAAACAGGTATTTAAGAATATTAATATTTAATGACAACATAATAGTATTTTCCCATCCATTCGACACTAGTCCTCTGCGGTGTACATTCCCATCTGGGTACATCCCAGTACACTGGGTCCCTGGGGACCATCACCCCCAGAGGAGGAAGCAGACAGCACAGGTGACTTGTGAAAGGCCACACTGCCACTACAGAAAAGGGAAACCAGGAGCGGAATTCACAGTTTTTGACTCTGGGCAAATACCAGCACCAGATGGAATGGCCTGAGTGCTTCACATGCAAGCGGAAGGATTTAGGGCTGGGGTTTCTGGATTGCGGAGACTTGTGGACACCTCGCCATGGTCAGCTCACTTACTTTTTGCTTATAAAGGTTCAGTTTCCCTGTTTGCATTAGTCACACTTTAAAAAGCCGTTTTCTCTATTTGTTTATTTTTGACTGTTGGGTCTTCGTTGCCGTGTGGACTTTTCTCTAGTTGCAGCGAGCAGGGACCACTCTAGTTGCCGTGTTTGGGCTTCTTTTGTTGCCGGCACAGGCTCTAGGGTGCACAGACTTCATAGTTGTGGTGTGTGGGCTCGGCAGTTGTGGCTCCCAGACTCTGGAGTGCAGGCTCAGGAGTTGTGGCCCATGGGCTTAGCTGCTGCATGGCATGCAGAATCTTCACAACTCAAGGACTGAACTTATGTCTTCTGAATTGGCAGGTGGATTCTTTACCACTGAGCCACCAGGGAAGCCCTCACTTACATCTCTTATGGGCCTCAGGTGTCCAGTAGGTGACAAGGAGAGAAGGGGCCCCACCACCCCCTGCCCGCAGTGCCAGCCTCCCAACTGCTGAGACCTGCAAATATGCAAACAGTGTAACCCACTGGAAAAGAGACTAATGAACAATGGAGATGCTAGGCTTTTTCTGTAAACAGGTTCACTGTTCGCTGATTAGCTGGTGTGCGGAGAAAATTGTGGTTAGCAGCCTCAGAAAAAGCCATTTTGGCGCGAAATGGGGCTTTGGGAGGTTGCCGCAATTGCCACCACATCAGATTTCCACTCCGAAGACTTCAGCGGCCTGAGATGAGAGCCAGGGCATAGGTGGGAGACGCTCAGGCCCTCCGTGGGAGACGGCTCTGTGCTCCTGACCTTCTCCTGGCCCTTGGGTTGTGGATGGTACCCTTCTAGCCCCAACTTCTCAGAAGTAGCCTGTGTTATCCATCAGGGCCTGTCCATCCAGTTCAAGTTCACAGTGATAAATCTTGTGGCCTCGGAGGGTCCTCACAAAGGTGGGTGTGGTCTGCTGATAGCCTGCATGATTAAGTGCTTTCCTGTGTCAAATATAGCCATAATATACCACAAACAGGCAGTCGAGTTTTATACAAACTGATCTGGCTGCTATCAGCTGCTCTGACATTTTATACTAATACTTAAAATAAATCTAGAAACAGGAAAGAAAGTACAGAATTATTGTTTCAAGCAGGCTGTGTGAGCTTATCTTCAAAGTGGCAGAGCTTCTATTGTGTTCAGGGACGGCTCACTCCACTGGCGTAAAGGTTAGTGGCCGGAGGGCCACCACGGCTCGGCAGGTTCCGAGAGCTGGCCCGGGGCTCTATTGACTTCCTTTCCTTCTTGCTCACCTGGGGGCCTCTCAGTGCACCTGGAAACAGCAACCCCCCTTCAGAAGCTATGGAGAATTTCTCCTTAAAATCAGCCAAGCCATCCCGATGCTGAGGGCATACTTAAGCCTTGGTCTTGACTGCTGCGTCTTTGCCTGTGTGCGCTTCCTGGAAACAAAAGGAAGCTTGTGCTATTCCGGATTTTCTTTTTGGAATGAGAGACCGAAGGAGAAGTGTCCCATGAAATTAGGTTTAAAAAAAACCTGATTTTTAGAAGAGAACGTAGAAATCATCTTGATCATCCAGTAATTACCAGCTTGGGCAATGCATTGGAACCCCTTGGGGAGACTTTTCTTTTTTTTTTTTCGTTGTTAGATTTAGTTGCTTTACAATGTCGTGCTGTTTTCTGCTGCACAGCGAAGTATATCAGCCACACGTACACACATACCCTCTCTTCCTTCAATTTCCTNACGTAGAAATCATCTTGATCATCCAGTAATTACCAGCTTGGGCAATGCATTGGAACCCCTTGGGGAGACTTTTCTTTTTTTTTTTTTCATTGTTAGATTTAGTTGCTTTACAATGTCATGCTGTTTTCTGCTGCACAGCGAAGTATATCAGCCACACGTACACATATACCCTCTCTTCCTTCAATTTCCTTCCCATATTGGTCACCACCGTGTTCCCCATTAGTTATCTATTTCATACAGTAAAGAATCTGCCTGCAATGCAGGAGACCTGGATTTGTTCCTGGGTGGGGAAGACGCCCTGGAGAAGTGGAGTAGTAACCCACTCCACTATTCTTGCCTGGAGAGTTCCATGGACAGAGGAGCCTGGCGGCTATGGTCAATGGGGGTGGCAAAGAGTCAGACACCACTGAGCAACTAACACTTTCACTTTATACATAGCAGTGTACATATGTCAGTCCTAATCTCTTAATTCATCCCACTCCCTCTCCCCCTCCTTAGTGTCCATACATTCATTCTCTAGGTCCGTGTCTCTATTTCTGCTTTGCAAATAGGTTCACTGTACCATTTTTTCTGAGATTCCACATGTATGTGTTAAAATACAATATTTGTTTTATTAACCCATATATTGAGGAGTTTTTTTTTTTTTTTAATATTGATGTCAAGGACCTACTACCAGAAATTTCTAGGGGCATTGATGTGTAAAATCTTCCTAGGGGATTCTAACAGGCAATTGGTTGGAGAAACACTCCTTATTCCAAGGGCTCATGAGATAGAGTGGCATCCGAGGCCCACAGAGACAGGACAGCTGGAGTCCCAGGGACAGTGGGAGGCACTACCAGGCCCATAGAACCTAGTGCTCCACCCACTGTGCTCTGTGTCATGATTTGCCAGTGTCTCAGCTCAGTCGGACACGACTGAGCGACTTCACTTTCACTTTTCACTTTCATGCGTTGGAGAAGGAAATGGCAACCCACTCCAGTGTTCTTGCCTGGAGAATCCCAGGGATGGGGGAGCCTGGTGGGCTGCCGTCTATGGGGTTGCACAGAGTCGGACACAACTGAAGTGACTTAGCAGCAGCAGCAGCAGTTCAGTTCAGTTGATCAGTAATGTCTGACTCTTTGCAACCCCATGTACTGCAGCACGCCAGGCTTACCTGTCCATTACCAACTCCCAGAGCCTACTCAAACTCATGTCCATCACATCAGTCATGCCATGCAACCATCTCATCCTCTGTCATCCCCTTCTTCTCCCGCCTTCAATCTTTCCCAGCATCAGGGTCTTTTCCAATGAGTCAGCTCTTCTCATCGAGTGGCCAAAGTATTGGAATTTCAGCTTCAGCTGAAATCCTTCCAAAGAATATTCAGGACTGATTTCCTTTAGGATGGACTGGTTGGATCTCCTTGCAGTCTTTTCCAACACCACAGTGCAAAAGCAGTTCAGTGCCTACAACTGAAATAAACCTAAAAATGGATCGAGTGCTAAATGCTTAGTTACATTTGCAACTGTGGGTCTGGGTATCTTCCTCATAGCTTTATTTCATAACGTAAATTTTTTTTATTATAGACATAATCATAGGACTTTGTTTTTATTTTATCATTTCCCCAAACTCCTCTATTATTCACCTGTCTTGCTCTCTCCTAACAACTTTGTGTATATTTGAATTCTGAAAGACTTCAGAAGGTGATGCTGATGTTCCCTCTGTAAAACTGAGCCAGTGATGAAAAATACCATGGAGAGCCCAGAGTGGAGCTGAATTAAGTTGGGTGGCTATGTTGAGGACCACTTCTGATTTTATTTGTAAGAATAAGAAAGCTCATTAATGCAGACACTGATGTCCTCCTTTTTGGTGAACATTTAAAAAATTATTTTCTACACAGTAAACAATACTTGGGAAACAAAACAATGACATATTTGAGTCTGGAAATTATATTTCTAGGGTTTCCCGGAAAAGTCCTATTTTTAATACCCTATTTTGTGGATTCTCTGGTGGTCCAGTAGTTAGGGGGCTTCCCAGGTGGCACTAGTGATAAAGAGTCTGCTTGCCAGAGCAGGAGATGCAAGAGATCCGAGTTCGATCCCTGGGTCAGGAAGATCCCCTGGAGTAGGAAATGGCAACCCTATCCGGTGTTCTTGCCTGGGAAATCCCGTGGACAGAGGAGCCTGGTGAACTATGGTCACAGAGAGTCAGGCACGACTCCGTGACTGAGCCCAGCAGCACAGCCAGTGGTTAGGACTCCACACGTTTTTGTGCCTAGGGTGTGAGTGCAATCACTGGTCAGGGAGCTAAGATTCTATAAGCCATGCAGCACAGCCAAAATAGATAAGCAAATACCCTATATTTATACTCACAGAAAAAGTAAAGAGGTCTTCCTGACCAGTGCCCGCTTCTTCATCCCTTTGGCTACGTAGCTGCCCCTCCCCCTGACCCTCCCCACCTGACTGCCTCTGATCTCTGAAGCCGTCCTTGTGCTCCGGGTCCTTCCTGTGTCCAGAATTAGGGACAACATCACCGTCTCCTGTCTGGGAGCCATAGCAGCCTCTTCACAGGCGATTTTGCTCCTCGTGCTTAAGAAATGGGGGGGTTCACCAGAGACCCCACCACCCGCTCTGCATACTTTCCCAATGCCAGCCCTCGGCCTCACCCCTGCCTTTCTCTGGGTTCACTTTGGCACCCCTGGTTCTCAGCCACGGCTGCCTCTGGAGTCGCGGATGTCTGTGTCCTGACCGCAGAGGTCCTGTTTATTAATCTGGGGTCACCCATGAGCCTGGGCACCTTCCGAGCCCCCTGATGATGGTAATGGGCAGCTGGCTGGAGGGACCTCCGCTCAGAGCCCTGAGCTGCTTCCCTATTCTCGCCTCCCTGACTTTTGCGCAAGGCTGCTCCCTCGGCCTGAATCTCCCCTCCCACCTCCTCTCTTGGCCACCTGTCCACGGCTCCCTCACAAGAGGAGGCATCAGAGAGGTCAGTGTGGGCTGCCAGGTAGGGCGGCCAGCAGGCAGTTAAGGGAGATTACAGGCTGAGTGGGCCAGCCGCTCACCATCTTGTAAGAAAAGGAGAGGAAGGGGCATCATGGGGCGGGGGGAGGGCCCTCCCTCCCTCCCTCCCTCCCTCCCTCTTGGAGAATGAGCTTTGTCTCTTCACTCTGGCTGGCTGTGGGCTTCCACCCAAGTCTGATAACACAGAGGAAGATTAGGAACGAGATGCTTTGGCCAGCTCGGAGGCCATTCCATTCGTGAACTCCTGTGTCCTCTGCAAATTCCTCGCATAGCTCGCTGGCTCACATGCAACTCTCTCCCACCTCTGCGTGTTACAGAGGCGGGTCCTGGATCCCCGGTTTGATTTGCCTTATTGTGGGGAGGAGGGCAGTGGAGGCAGGAGGGATTGTTAAAACATCTTCAGGAACCGACCCTACACAACCATCACGCCCTGAAGACAGGAGCGTGAATTGTACAAATAGAGAGCGATTCAGTTGATTCAAGCAGCTTGAAAATGATCATTTCCTCTGACCGTCTGTGATATTCCTCACTCTTCCTCTTCTCATGAGCATCTTTGACATTTTCTTCTGCTTTGTTAATTTTTTAAATGTTTTTGATTGTGGTAAAAGTCACATAATATAAGACATACTATTTTAACCATATTTTACTGTACAGTTCAATGACACCAAGCACATTCACATGGCTGTGTAACTCTCACCATCAAGTAGCTCCCAAATTTTTCGCCTTCCTAAACTGAGACTCTGTCTCCATTACATATTAACTCCTCATCTCCCCTTCCCACTACTCCCCCGACCACCACCTCCCAGCCCCGGGCATCTACCAGTGTACTTTCTGACTCTGATTTTGACTATTTTAGGCACCTCGTATAAGTGGAATCAAACAGTGTTTGTCCGTACCTACTGTATATCAGTTCAGTTCAGTCACTCAGTTATGTCCGACTCTGTGACCCCAGGGACTGTAGCACACCAAGCTTCCCTGTGCATCACAACTCCCAGAGCTTGCTCAAACTCATGTCCACCGAGTTGGTGATGCCATCCAACCATCTCATCCTCTATTGTCCCCTTCTCCTCCTGCCTTCAGTCTTTCCCAGCATCAGGGTCTTTTCCAGTGAGTCAGTTCTTCAAATCAGGTGGCCAAAGTATTGCAGTTTCTGCTTTAGCATCAGTCTTTGCCATGAGTATTTAGGACTGATCTCCTTTAGGATGGACTGGTTTGATCTCCTTGCAGTCCAAGGGACTCTCAAGAGCCTTCTCCAGCACCACAGTTCAAAACCATCAATTCTTCGACCCTCAGCTTTATAACTGAGGAAATGACTACATGACTACTGGAAAAACCATAACTTTGACTAGATGGACCTTTGTCAGCAAAGTAATGTCTCTGGTTATTAATATGCTATCTAGGTTGGTCATGGCTTTTCTTCCAAGGAGCAAGCGTCTTTTAATTTCATGGCTGCAGTCACCATATGCAGTGAGTTTGGAGCCCAAGAAAATAAAGTCTCTCACTGTTTCCATTGTTTCCCCATCTATTTGTAACTGTATATAGTAATACATTTATATATAAAAACTGTGTATAGAAAAGCTGTATACAGAAAAAAACTGTATATAGGAATACATTCTTTGTATTAACAATATCTGTTCTGGGCTCCTCTGGTGGCTCAGAGATGAAGAATCTGCCTGCAATGCAGGAGACCCAGGTTCTATCCCTGGGTCGGGAAGATCCCCTGGAGAAGGAAATGGCAACCCACTCCAGTATTCTTTCCTGGAGAATCCCATGGACGGAGGAGCCTGGCTGACTAGAGGCCACGGACAGAACTGAGCGACTAGCAACATGTGTCCTACAGACAGATTCCATCTTCTTCTTTTTTTAATTTCTTCTGATTCATGCAAGAACATACAGACTTAACTGTAGAAGACTATAAAGGAAATTTAAATGAAAAGTGAAATTTAAATGAAAAATGAAGTAAAATGAAATTTAAATAAAAATTTAAAACCCAATTTTAAGTAAACACAGGAGGATTTTAGGTCAGCCCCAGTCACAGCCCCGTGTGCTCTGTCTGACCAGACAAGATGCTCTTCAAAGCTCTATGAGTTTAGTTGCCAAGAGTAACAGGAAAGAACATGAGATCTGGCTTCATCCCTCCCTGCTGCCCTGTGTACCAGTGAGTGACCCGAGCACCTTCTCAACCTCTTGGCCCCAGTTTCCGCATCTCAGAAGTGGGTGTGACGCCTGTTTCTGTGGTTGGTGTGAGGTCTAACCTTGTGGTGCTTTGTGAACAGCTTGCCCAGCACTTGCAATACATATAACTTTAAAGGAGTGATTAGGATTTTGTTTTTTCTGGCAGAGTCTTCACCTTGGCATGATTGCACCACTTTCTTTAAATAGACCAGACTAAATAGTTCTTATGGGTTAAAGGTGGTGCAAGAGAGAAAGGATGTCCCTTGTGCAAGATCAAGTCCTGGTGTCACAAGGGACCATCCGTGCTGGACCAACAGGTCCCTCAGGGGAAGGTAGACTTCAGGCTGCAGAGGGGCCCCTGGTTACAGAGCTGGTTTTCAGGCAGGGCAGTGGTGAGCTTTCTGGGTGTGCTGTTCCCCACATACCAGGCTCCCCAGCTGCCTCAGGGGCGGCTTCTCTGATCACCTGGGGTGCATGCTCATGCTCAGCTGTGTCTGACTCTTTGTGACCCCAAAAACTGTAGCCCACAAGGCTCCTCTGTCCATGGGATTCTCCAGGCAAGAATACTGGAGTGGGTTGCTCTTCCCTTCTCCAGGGGATCTTTCTGACCCAGGGATTCAACCTGTCTTTCCTGCACTGCAGGCAAATTCTTTACCTCTGAGCCACTGAGGCTTCCCTGATCACCTGGACCAAGTGGCTAATTTATACTGTTGCACATTTTACCATCTCTTGGTGCTTGAATTCACTGGCATTTATCACTTCTGAAAAGGGCAAATTAGTAACAATCACAGAGAACTCTTTTAAAGGAGTGCCTGGGAAATGGAAGTACTGCACATTTATTTCTGAAGAACGTACCCACACGGCTATACTGTTTAACCAGACATTCAAGGTTCTAACTTGACAAGAGAGAAACACTGAGCTTTATGACGTGGTAGCCTTAGGTATGGTGGCGGGGCGGGAGTGAGGGGTACGGGGGAGGGGTGACTGTCTGTATTGTTTGCTGAGAGGATAAGGGAACCTGTGACCAAATCAGTCCTCAGCAAGCAGCACAGAGATGAGAAATCCTAAAGCTCTTAGGAAAATACTTCCCCCCAAAAGAGAAGAACTCACTGAAAGACGTGAGGAACTTGAAGGCATTTAGGGCTGATGATAATATGGGCCAGCATTGTCCCTCCTTGCCCCCACCCCAAGTTTTTCTTCTCTTTAATCAAGTTACAAAGAAGACCTGGATGACAAACTGGTCACTTGTCTTTGCTGTTGTTCAGTTGCTAAGTTGTGTCTGACTCTGTGACCCCGTGGACTGCAGCACACCAGGCTTCCCTGTCCATCACTATCTCCCGGAGTTTGCTCAAAATCATGTTCATCAAGGCGGTGATGCCATCCCACCATCTTGTCCTCTGCCATCCCCTTCTCCTCCTGCCCTCAATCTTTCCCAGCATCGGGGTCTTTTCTAATAAGTCGTCTCTTTGCATCTATGTGCTTGTCTTGTCTACCTATGATTTTTTTTTTTTCTGGCCTCACCATGGGGCTTATAGGCTCTTAGTTCTCCAACCAGGGATGAAATCTGTGCCCTCTGCATTGGAAACTTGGAGTTCTAACCGCTGGACTACTGGAGAATTCCCTACTTATGATGTTTATACAATCTCAGACCAGGTTTTTGCACCACTTGTCTTTAATCACCCATCACACTGACAGCCTCCTTGCACATGAAATCTTGAGTCCAGCAATCAAGAACCTCAGGCATAACCCAGACCTCACCTGTGAGGTGTGTGTCACTCAGGGCATCACACTGAATGAACCAGGCACCATCTCGGCCCAGATTTCACCAAATGCCTTCAAGGTTCCATCATTCTCAGGCCTCCCAAGCAGGAGGGAGAGACCTGGGTGCCTCAGGGATGACATGGTTCAGAGACAGACTTAGAGTCGATGGCCCCTAGTGCTGGGGGTCAATCTGTCTGGGTTTAGGTGTGACACCACCTACGGGGCCAGGACAATGCTTAATAAAGCTTAGTCCTGCAGACATAAACTGGACAGAACCTAAACAGATAACCTCTGGGAAGATCCTTCACCTGAGATTCTCAGTGGCTTCAAGGAAGTTGCTGCGAGATTAGAAAATGTAATTACATCTGATAAAGCGATTGCCGGCACTTTGTTTGAAGAGGGGGCTTTATCAGGCCCATTGTGTGAAGGTTGATGGAGGCAGGGGAGTCTCCCGACACTGGTCTCTCACCTCTGACAGATGAACTCTGATTATATTAGAATGTTTGGAAGTGGCTCTGTAGTCTTCAGAGGGTGAGCTCATTATGGTGGACTCTGCGTGGTCTAAGCTGGCCATGGAGCCCCACAGACCTGACTCTGAGTTACTGTGTGATCCATCCAGGGAGGCGGGATCCAGGGGACTCTCTCCTCCCCCGCATGCTCTTCCCCACCTGAGCTCATACTTTGCAGAGCCCTGACTTTGTTATCTCACTGTTCTGTCTCCCTGACTCTGTCCTCCCCGCCCAAGATGGAAAAGCCCTTGGAAGACAGGCGTTCACTTGCTTTGTATTCCCAGAACCTAGCACAGATTTTGTTTCGTACGTCAGTCCCCATAGGATTGCTGACTGAACTCAACTGGCTTGAAGAAAGCTTGGATTTTCCTGCTGGTAGATATTGGAATGGTGGGTGAGGGTTGAGTGGACCAGAAGAACCATTGAGGACCCTTCCCCTCCCCATCCCTGTGGATGGGTTGACTATTTACTAAGCCCCAAGGTTAGGGTGGGGAAGGAGCAGAGAAAATCATCCTGAAAGGATGCTGTTTACTCTGTGCTGATGGAGGGGAGCGTCTAATCTAAGCTTTTCATTTCACAGACAGGGAAACAGAGCTCCAACAAACTGCAGAAAAGATTATCACTAAACTTACTTCTTTCTATGACGAACTTCGTGATGGAGGTTCCAAGCGACCTTCAATCATGCCATCCCCTAAGTATTCACTGAGGCTGGTGAGGAGGTTCAGACCCACTGAGATAAAATACACATTTCTTTCTTTTCTCTTTTTATTTTGTATCAGGGTAGAGCCCATTAACAATGTGACAGTTTCAGGTAGAAAACGAAGGGACTCAGCCACACATATACATGTATCCATTCTCCAATAAAATACATATTTCTCTTCTTTTACAGTCAGGTAGGGAAAAGGACAACACTCTAATGTTAGTGGATGAGTTTAGATCCCCAAACTGGATCCAAAGAGTCTTAACAACACACAGTACAGCTAAACACGTAAAAAGCAGGCATTTCAAGTTAAGAAGTTTGTAACACAATTGAGAAAATGTCACCTATGTCACTTTTATCCAAAATTAGATTTGATGAATATCCTGTTAAGAAAAAAATGTGGATTATGGTTTATCTCCCAAACCTCCTCCCCCACAGCCTATTTCCACCTTCCCCTTCCCTCTTCACCCCGAGCTTAGACCTAACAAGCTCCCTGCTAAGCCCCAACAAGTTATCAGTAATCCTGACACCCTGACCCCCGCGGAGGACAGAAGGAAATACAGCTTCACAGATATGGAAAGCAGTTCTCAGCTAGTCAGTGTAAAGGGGTGGGGGGAGTTGCTAAAAGAGGTACACCTGTTTCTAAAAGCTCCTGAAGACACACACTGTTGATGACACACTGTTTCCTGATCGCTTGTTACTCCACACAAAAGATGGAACTTACTTTCATAAGGTACTTCTGCCTGCAATAAATCTCTTTGTATCTGGTGAGGATGGCACAATAGTCACCCCATCTTATGGGTGGGAGAGGAGGCAGCAGAGTGAAGGGGCTGCCAGCCTGTGGCTGCCCGGTGCACGCAGGGTCAGGGCTGGGGTGCTTTCCTTCCATGTCCAGCCCACGGACTCGTTGAGTATACAGAAGAGAACGTTTTAGACCCTGCAACCATCCCTCTCCAAGGAATCAGCCTCTTCTTTCTGTGCAACTCCATACCCAGCGGGCATTCTTGCTTGGGCTCTTAGAGCAAAGTCCATCAGTACCAAGACCCCCTGATCCAGAAAGGAAGGAAAAGACAAAGGCAGGACCACAGAGCACATGGCAATGACAATGCTTCCCCTTCCCTGAAACACCTGGGATTTCATTTCTCTGCAGACACCATCCGCAAGCGATAGGCAACCTCCCCCTTAGAAGCCAGTACCTTCTCCATCTGGGAGGTGACACAGGAAACGGGTGATTTCCAGGGAACTTTCCATTACTCCTGCTGCTGCTGCTAAGCCACCTCAGTTGTGTCCGACTCTATGCGACTCCATAGACGGCAGCCCACCAGGCTCTCCGTCCCTGGGATTCTCCAGGCAAGAACACTGGAGTGGGTTGCCATTTCCTTCTCCATTCCATCACTCCAGTGCCTCCTCATTAACCATCTCCAGCTGGCTGGTTACGCGGTCCTTCCACACCTGTGGCGATGTAGAGATGTCACATGACCCAGAATCTGGGGCAACAAGAATAGTTGGCTGCCAGTAGAAGTTGTTTCAGTGTAGGGATTTTAAAATCCACACGGTAGTAACACCCATTCCAGGCTTATTTAAAGCAAAACAGTCTCTTGCAACTGAAGTTGGTCCTTAAATTTCCTTTAAAATGAAAGTGTTGATCCAGTCTCTGATTTGTATAAAGCCCTTAAGAGCATCTTCTGTCCATGGGAAGCATCCGCATGGTTCCACACACGTGGCTTTGCGATGGACAGCAGGCTCTGGGTAGGCAATTGCAGAGACAGTTTTTCCCATTGTTATCACCCTGGAAATGTGTGCTGTCATCTTTACATGTTTATAAAAGCCAGAGCAAGATGAGAGATTTATAGTTGTCCTCAAGGCAGATCCAGGAGCCTGTAAATCATCCTTACTTACATGGCTGGCAGCGTGGAGCCCAGGCAGTGGAACAGAGCCATCCTCAGGGGACCAGTCCGAGAGACTGAAAATGAAGAGAGACAGCTGGAAAACTGGGATTTAACCACCTTGTCTTTGCACGGCCACAATGGGACATTGTTAGGCCTGGGTTCCATGAGACAATGGGCCTCGATAGGACAGAAGAGCCATTCAGAAGGACAGCTACATCCTGTGCTTTGGGGCAGGCTGGGCGCCCTTTCAGTTTGTTCTTGCTGCACACAGTGTATGTGTAACAGATTATTCCTCCCAATTCTCTTCCTGCCCCCCTCCCCCATCACCTTTCTTCTCCAGACTTGCAGGGAGTCCAGGGTGGTTTTTCTCTCTGGAAATGCTGGGTGATTTGTCAAGGGACCCACTGCTGAAATGTACATCGTTGCTTTTCCTGGTCACTTAAAACTGAGATGAGAGAATTGCCGGTGGTCTAGTAGTTAGGACTCTGTGCTTCCATGGCTGGGGGTTTGGGTTCAGTCCTGATTAGGGAACTAAGATCCCTCAAGCTGTGCTGCATGATTCAAAAAAAAAAAAAAGAAAAAAAGATGAGTACATTGGTGTATGGATTCTAAGGGCAGATCTGTTAGAATGTGTTTGTACCCCAGTTTCTCCAAGTGTGAAATCAGCCCACTGATCAAATTCCTGGCTGTACATAAAAAAGAATGAAGTAATACCACCTGCAGCAACATGGGTGGATTTAGAGACTATTGTACTGAGTGAAGTAAGTCAGACAGAGAAAGACAGGTATCACTTAAAAGTGAAACCTAAAAAGAACAGTGCAGCTGCTGCTGCTGCTAAGTCGCTTCAGTCGTGTCCGACTCTGTGCGACCCCATAGACAGGAGCCCAACAGGCTCTCCTGTCCCTGGGATTCTCCAGGCAAGAACACTGGAGTGGGTTGCCATTTCCTTCTCCATTGTGTGAAAGCGAAAATTGAAAGTGAAGTCGCTCAGTCGCATCCGACTTCTAGCGACCCCATGGACTGCAGCCTACCAGGCTCCTCCATCCATGGGATTTTCTAGGCAAGAGTACTGGAGTGGCTTGCTATTGCCTTCTCCGAAAGAACAGTGCAAGTGAACTTATTTACAAAACAAATAGAATCTCATATGTAGAAAACAGTTTCCAGTGACTCAGCAATAAAGAATCTGCTTGCCAATGAAAGCAGGACTTTCCTGGTTGCTCAGATGGTAAAGCGTCTGCCTACAATGGGGGAGACCTGGGTTCAATCCCTGGGTTGGGAAGATCTCCTGGAGAAGGAAATGGCAACCCACTCCAGTACTTTTGCCTGGAAAATCCCATGGATGGAGAAGCCGTTTAGGCTACAGTCCATGGGGTCGCAAAGAGTTGGACACGACTGAGTGACTTCACTTTCACTTTTCAC
Organism: Cephalophus harveyi; assembly: GCA_006410635.1. NCBI lineage: Eukaryota > Metazoa > Chordata > Mammalia > Artiodactyla > Bovidae > Cephalophus > Cephalophus harveyi. Next base: position 9,999 of record SJYT01021829.1, on the reverse strand, counting down.
TTTGCCAATGAAATAGTCATGGGTTTGATCCCTGGGTCGGGAATCCCCTGGAGGAGGGCATGGCAACCCACTTCAGTATTCTTGCCTGGAAAATCCTATGGACAGAGGAGCCTGGCAGGCTATGGTCCATAGGGTCACAAAGAGTCCAGTATCATATCAACAACAAATGTAGAAAACAAAACCTATGGTTACCAAGGGGTAAAAGCTGGGGATAAATTGGGTAGATTGGGATTGACATATACACATTACTATATATAAAACAGATAATTAATGAAAACCTAGTGTATAGCACAAGGAACTCTACTCAACACTCTGTAATGACCTATATGAGGAAAGAATCTAAAAAGAGCGTGGGTACATGTCTATGTACAACTGATTCACTTTGGTGTACATGTGAAATTAATACAACATTGTAAATCAACTATACTCCAGTAAAAATTAAACAAACAAAACAAATTCCTGGCTGTGATCAGATGAAGAATCTACTATTTGGTAACAAAGAGCCCTTCTCATTTTTATAGGGGACTGCTTTACAGATAAAAAGCATCAGTGAAAGTTGCTCAGTCGCGCCTGACTCTTTGGAGCGACCCCATGGAGCATACAGTTCATGGAATTCTCCAGGCTAGAATACTGGAGTGGGTAGCCTTTCCCTTCTGCAGTGGATCTTCCTGACCCAGGAATCGTACTGGGGTCTCCTGCATATTGTAGGCGGATTCTTTACCAACTGAGCTATCAGGGAGGCCCATAAAACATCAAAGCCTCCATAATTTTTTGCAAAGAATATAATCTACTAAGGAGAAAAATGAAAAAGATTAAACTGTGGTCATAAAGAGGCCACTGTAGCATAAACCGTCATGTAATATTCATATCCAATATTGTAAAACTTTTACAAGGAGGTCTATTATGTAGCTATTTTATAGAATCATGTGAAATCTGTGCTAGCAAATGGATAGCATTACATAGAAAAGTAGAATATAAAGTTTACAATACCATATTTTATATTCTAAAAGTAGAATATAAATATTACTGTATTGACAGAAGCTACAATAAACCATATCGGCAGGTAGGCAAAGACTCTTTTGGGCCCCATGGACTGTAGCCCTCTGTGCATGGGATTTCCTGGGTAAAAATACTGGAGTGGGTTGCCATTTCCTTCTCCGAGGGATCTTCCTAACCCAGGGATCGAACCTGCATCTCTTGAGTCTGTTGTACTGGCAGGCAGATTCTTTACCACTGTGCCACCTGGGAAGCCCCAGCCAAAGACTGCAGGGTAATAGCTAAAACCAAAAATAGTTGCAGCAGGAAGGAGAATTATGGCTTTTAAAAATTTTTACTTTTAACATTTGAAATAATTTTATCAAGAAGAATGTTCCAATGATAAGAGGATGGTTCCCACGGGAATGATGATTTGTTCAAAGGGTCTGGAATCGAGTTCACTGCACGGGATACACTGCTTTACTCTTGCAAGTTGTATTTCCCTCCACCATATTCCCAGGACCGAGGGCCAATCCCGACTTTGGGGACACACCCAGGACTCCTGGAATGCATAGTGAGGGGCCCCAGAGAGAGGCTTACCTTTTCTCCTTCCTGTGAAGTTGTTACAAGGGGGAAGGAGAAAATTAACAAGAATCAGTCCATCCAGATAATGCCCTACCAGCCTTATCTCCAATCCAATGAGTATTAGATATTCATTTGTGAGGAGGGGAAACGGGGATTCAGATGTTAATTAAATATTCAAGGTCACCCAGTGAGCAGATACGGCAAGAATGTGAGCCCAAGTGTGGGCTCCAAAGGCCACATTCTTCCCACAATACAACCAAGCCGCCCCAAATATGTTTATGAAGAGCACATTCTCCTCTGTCTCCAATGAAGTCCACTCCATTCCACCAGGGAGGACTCCAAACAGCCAGTGCCCTGGCCGGGAGGGCAGTGCCAGCCTGGGTAACAGTCAAGGATACCACGATGCTAAGCACTTTTGGTGGATATTCTCAACCTTCACCCCATAGC
>SJYT01021828.1:0-19147 GCA_006410635.1 Cephalophus harveyi | reverse complement strand
GGACCTTAAAAGACTCTGAAATTACAATTCTCTTCTACAATTACAACCACCAATTACCAAGTAAAACAATTACGTCAGTTATCAACCTAATTATTTAATGACACCACGGTGACTTAAACGGAATGTTTTTTCAAATTCCATCACACAAAGGTATGCTAGGTGCAATGATTAGATGATTCATGAAATCTAATCCAAAGCTGCTATGGCAATCTTCATCTGCAGGAAAAAAAGATCAAACTAGTCATCACTCCTTGTCTACACACCATTTGAGAATATAGAGGAGGGTGTGAATCAGTTTATTAAAAATTGGACTAGCTGCTGATTTTAGATGAACCCAAAAGACCACGTTGTTTGATAATCTATTTGATGCTTATTACACAGGTTTTATTTTTTAAATAAACAGCTGTGGCATCTCTAGATTGTTCCTTGGAATAGTTGATCCCAAGGGAAGCCAACAGCAATAAAGCATGACTGCTTGAAGAAACACCTGAAGTATACACCTCCTGAACAAACAGCTTTCAGGTGCCTCTGTACAGGGAGATTAAATCATGACTATTTTTTATTTATATCAGCATCTCATTCCACAGAAAGGTGTAATTAATAAGGCAAACGACCATCCTTAATCCACAGTTTACAAGCTGATTCCTTAGGGTTTCAACAGCAGATGAAGGGAAAACTGAAAGCAGTTTTAAAACCTGAACAGAGTTTCATTTCTCAGCAACTTCAGGCACACTGATTAAACATGAGATGAATAAAGGCTAATATGCAAGACATCAACCCTAAGATTGACTAAGACTTAGACACAGAGGGAGGCTGGACAAGGACCTAGATGAGTATCTTATAAAGGTACTTTCACACCCTTCAGTTGCCTTTTCCGGGTGGAAAGTTATAATTTTAATGATTAGGTAGGAAAATACCACACAGCATTCAAGTTGGCGATCATAACCTGAATGGAGACCAGGCCCCGCCCCTCAGTGGCAGCAGGGGCACCAGGAGTCCGCAGCTGGGGGCGAGGCAGGCACTCTGGCTGGGCCTGGAGAAGCTTCAGGAGTCCTCTGGGACCCAGTCTCTTCTCTGTTAACCAGGGCGTTATGTCACATGATCTGAAGCCCCTGCATCTCAAACCCTGTGACTCAGAATGCTGATTTAATAAGCATCAGCACCCACTTAACCCTGGAGGGAGCCTTTCTAAAGGTCACTAATATGAGTGTGAAGTCTGACAAGAGCCTGTTATTCGCAATGTTAAGAACCAACTCAAACCTGATATCACTATTAAGCAAATTATGATTAGTCATTTTCAAATTAACTTTTGGTTTTTAAATCAGTTTGTGATATGGTCCTTTACCACAAGGTACATGTGTAAACTGAAAAAGACAACTACTGCGGTTTCTTTTGACTTTCCAAATCTGTATGCTGTGTATCTCCTTCATCATCAAACTTCTCTCTTCTTCTAGCAGTGAAGTAGGCAGTGTCCGCAGCACATCCACCCACAGTGCGGTACTGCCCCCTCTGCCACACGTGCCCAAGGCCAGCCCTGCTTTGGCCCCTGTTCTGTCAGAAGTCTAATCTACACGTGGCTTTTCTTGGTAATGCTTTGCCCACACATACTAAGCAAGGCAAGTACAGATCACAGGTATTCAAATTACAAGTCATTTGAAAGCATTTTGTACATTAATGACAAGGGTTATTGTACAAGGAGCAGTCTTTAAAAAAATCCTCACACAAAACACCTCTGTTTAGACTTGTTTAACACCATTGCTAGTGATGTTTATGTTAACAGTTAGTGCTCTAGGCCACTGATTGTCAGGACCAAAAGTGAGCACGGAAGAATAAACCAAAAATCACTCAGTGCCGACTGCAGGGCTGGTTTCTATCTCAGCACAGCACGTGGCGAAGAGAATGACTCCAGAGGGACCTGAAGACAAGGAGCTCTGCGAGTATGGGAGTCCGCTTCACAGCAAAGGTTACACTTCACAATATGAATCCTGCTGTCGCTGTACTGGAAGGAGAACCTGTGTTCTACTTCTGATGTTGATCTTCTTATGAAATACCTATTAGCCAACAAATTTCAACAATTTTGACATCTCAATATAAACACTTCAAAAATACCTCTAAAACACTGTCTCAAAGACAATCTCATTTTCCTACATTGTAAATGCAAACTAAAACTCCACAATAATCATCTTTAGATATTTTACTTAGTACATTTCACAGTATTCAATCCCTCGTGAACTACTGTAGTGATCTCTGTTCGATTCCGACACAAGAATGTGATTCCAGTTTGATTCAGAGTGTGTGATTCCTCTTTTCACGCTGATCAAGTAAATTTATTGTGTCTCCTTTCTGATTTTCAGCGTTAAGAACTAAAAAGGAAAGAAAGAAAACAAAATGTTCTAGTATTAAGCATTTTGAGAAACCAGCCCAGGCAGGTCCCATTTGACTTAAGTGTCTACAGAGAGGACTGTCTCCCAGGGTAACATTATAATGTGGAACTTCATTGCTAATCAAGGACAAGATAGCAAGAGAGTCCATATGTACAGCCAACCAGGTACCGTGAACTGTGAAATAGTGAAATGATGTTCTACAAAACGGATGGTATGGAATGTACTCATAGAATTTTTGACATGATCATGACCCTCATGTGCTGCATGAATCTGTTACTGCACCTCCAGCAGGAAGCACACTGCCTCCTAAAAGCCATTTGCAACTTAGGTTAGCTTTGGTGACTCCAAAGCTCTTCCTTTACAGAACTGATGTCAATATGTGGCTTCCATCCTCTTTTATCCTACGACACCCAAAGGATGTAAAAAGACACATCACAAATATAACCTAAACCCAAGATCCTCATTTACAACTACTGCACATCTTAATGATTTTATTAAGTAAACGACTGTCTGAAGTTCTCTAATAAAGCTGGAACTAATGCCTTTTTCTTCTAATTTCCCTGGAGAAAAGCAGGGTCTGAAACCATCTTGATGATATAATTTTAAAATGACATTTCTTCAACTTAAAATTCTCTCTCAAAAGTGCTGACAGAACCATTTCTCTACTTCGCTTACCTCCTCAATTTGTTTAAAAGCCTTAGCAGGTACAAGGTCAAATCCTTAGACAAACACCTGGGTGTAAAGATGAAAGATCCCAAGGCTTCATTGCACAGTCACACATCTAACTTGTATTTGCTTAATTTTCTGACTCCTAACATGTTCATCTTTTGCATTAAAAATAATTAGCTAAAGAGTCTATGAAAATAATTTAAAAATGAACTTAAGACTTTCGATTTTAGAAATCCCAAGCAACTCTGCCAACTGTAATAAGTGACATGCTGGATAAAATACGAAAGATTTTTTAAGGATGCACTGCTGAATCAAACTCAACTTTCTACCAAACAATTGGCCAAAACACTTAAAAAATTATCAGTGCTATAAGTGATAAAGACAGGGTTCCAGGTTAAAAGACACTACAGAGATATGATGATAAATGTAGTGTATGATCCTGGATTAGATCTTGAATCAGAAAGAGGTTATTAGTTGGAAAGGGGTTATAAATTCAAGTGGTTATAAATTCAAGAAATCTGAATAATGTCTGCTGCTGCTGCTGCTAAGTCACTTCAGTCGTGTCCGACTCTGTGTGACCCCATAGACGGTAGCCCACCAGGCTCCCCTGTCCCTGGGATTCTCCAGGCAAGAACACTGGAGTGGGTTGCCATTTCCTTCTCCAATGCATGAAAGTGAGAAGTGAAAGTGAAGTTGCTCAGTCGTGTCCGACTCAGCGACCCCATGGACTGCAGCCCACCAGGCTCCTCCGTCCATGGGATTTTCCAGGCAAGAGTATAATAAAACAGTAAAATGCATTGCCTATGAACAACACTAACAGGAAGATCAAAAATGAAGTGGAAATATTAACAATAATATTGAATCAATGCCAGCTTTTGTCCTGAGAACTTCTGCTGAAGCCTGAAGACTCCGAGCTCCCCTCACAGCTTCAAAAGACCTTAAACATGAGGGATCCCCGCAAGGTGGGGAGTGAAGAAAGGGATGCCCATATAAACATGAACCCTAAAGTTTCACATCCTTGACTTCAAGGCAATAGAAAATAAACCTGCAATGAAAAGTCTCGTGTGGACTAGAGCATTCTTAACCACATGAGATGATCGTGCAGGTATATAATTCAAACTCTCATTTTTCCATGTGATCCCAAAAAACCCTAAAGGTGACAACCTACTTTATTAAAGGAGTTTCGAGTTTGCAGTACCCTCCTTGAGACTGGCAGAGGCAAACAACCTTGTCTCTGTAACTCAGTCCTCAAAGACTTCCCACAGATAAAGTTCCAAGGAAAGTAGTAGCTCACAGTTAAGAAGCACAAAACACACAAGGAAACAAGGTACCGTGAGGGCAATCTGCAGAAACGAAATGAAACACTGCAAGTTTTCAGATACTACAACTGGAAGACAAGGCATATGAAATAATGTTGACAGAGAAATAAAAGATGTTTGAAAACATGAGCAAGGAATAAGGATCCATAAAGAATGGCCAAGTAAAAAGTTTAGAAATTAAAAATAAAACAGAGCAAAGAAGGCATAGATGAAAGAAAAAATTTTGAATTCGAAGATATTTCTGAGGAAATTATTCTCAACACAGATCACAGAAGCAGAAATGCAAAATATGAAAAAGAGGACACGAGACATGAATAGATTGAAAAGATCTAATACACTTCTAATCTGAATTCAAGGAGGAGCCAAAAAGGAAAGAAGCATTATTCAAAGGATGTTGGCTTGAATTTTCCAGAGAAAGCAGACTGGCTAGATTAAAAAAAAAAAAAAAAGCTGCTATACTTAGAACAATGTGGTACACTGTGAATCAAGACAGAAACCAATAGAACAGAAATAGAAAATCCGAAAATCAGAACCAAGTACATATGAAAATCCAGTGTTTGATGGTGGTAGCACCTCAAATCACTGACTATGAGATGGTGATTTGAGATGGTGTTGGGCCAACTGCAAACACCTTTGGAAAAAGAAAACTGGACCCATATCTCATGCCTATACACTTGAAAACATTTAAAGTGAGTCAAATGAATCAAGAGATGTAAGTGTAAGTTATGAAAGGAGAAGATTCTGGAAAGATGGCAGAAACAGTGGCATAGTTTTTGAACCTCTCGGAGTCCTTATATAAAGTAACTACTAAATTTAAAAACTCAAAAACTAGAGACCATTTACAGCAAAACTAGCTGAGCAGGAGTCCTGCAGACCCCAAAATAAAAGCAGTCAAAAATAATCCATGGACAGCAAACCATACACTCGCAGTGTCTGGAAAGAAAACAGAGGGAAGCAATAGAGCCTCTGATGGGCCCGAGAACAACAAAAACCCTACCAACCAACAGGTTACAGCAGAAAGCACCTGGGCCAGTGGGAGAGCTGCAGCTGGAAGGGGCAGTCTCTGCTACTCCCACAGCAGGTGACCACAGAGTGCCCATGGAAGACGAAGGAGCTGGTGGAGGTCCATGAAACACACTGGCAGCGAGTCCTCTTTGAGTTCTTCTCAGGTGAAGCCCCTCACAGAGAAAAGGCACTGTGTGGAGTGAAGCAGTGGTTAAGCAGGACAAGAGACAAAGGAACCAATGGTTCAGAGAGAAGTGGGGAAAACTTCACTGGCCAAAGAAGGTGGGATGATGTGAACTTCAAAAAAGATTATAAATGCAACTGAATGAAACCCATCAAAAAGGTTTAAAAGTTTGTATTTTCAAATGGTCACCTTCAAAAAGTCAAACGAAATAATTCCTTATTGTGAAAACTGGTAAAGAGAAAAAAGCATTTATCCTGCCTATGCTATATGAACAATACCATGACTTGTCTATTTACAAAATATTTCAACTAACAAATGAAATAGGAATGGCTGAATTAAAATACCACCTCTAGATATCAGCTGGTGATCTGCATGAAATAGGAAAGAAGAACACACTAAACCAAACCATGAACAGAACCATGAAATACACAATCAACACTTTCCAGACTGTGGTCAAAGAGCAGTGGCTGGCTGGATGAATGGATGGAAGGAAGGAAGGGAGAGAAGACTTGTAAATTGAGACTTAAACACATATCAAATATAAGAAAATGGGCAAGACTAAACTATGGCATCCAGGGATGCCCACTTGGGTGATAAACCCATAAAGAAATTCAAGAAAATGCTGAATGGAAAGGTGAGGACAGGTATTTCAGTACAGGGAGGGAAGGTGCTAGGATAGGAAGGGCAACAAAGAAGGAACTTCCTGGAGCCAAGTGCTGTTTCTTGAGTCAGGAAGGCAGGGTGCAGTTAAAAAATGTTTAACTTCTAACAACTCGTTTGTTTTGTGTGCTTTCCTCAATCTGATTTACTTCATAAAACCAGAAGAAAAATCTGAAAGTATACCAAACAACAACAACAAAAAATGCATGAATTCAATTCTAAATGAGAAAACTGTGACTCCATATCTGTAGGCAAAAAAAGACATAAAAATGTTTAAACATTTCACATGGCAAAAAACCATAATCAAAATCAAGATAAACTGCTAGGTAGTATTGGCAACCAACATCACAGATAAAGGCCAACCACCCCAGCATATAAAGAACTCTTAAAAACTGAGAAAGAAGCACCAAGAGTTTGATGAGTCTACAGTGATACTAAAACAAGGGAGAGAGTATGTGTGCCTCTGTGTGTGTAAATGTATACACATCGGGGGTGAGGGAGTCCTCAAAGAATGACAGCTGATCAGTGTAAAGAATGACCATCCAGACAACGGTTTTCAATGGACAGCAAAGTCAACCATTGCACAGCATCCCCCTCTGTAAGACATGGTAGTTACACAGGGAAAATGGACCTTTGCAGCAGAGAGACCTCGTGGGTACCACCTTAACCAAGGATCAGCCTGCCATCCCGTGCCTCCTGGTGTGAAGCTAGAAGAACACAACTGCAGCTATTAAAAAAAAAAATGTTCAACCAGAATCCAATCACAAGGAAACAAATCCAGAATCTGAGCATCCCACAGGCCTGGACTCTTCAGAAGTTCAAAATAACAGTAACACAAAGTAACACAGAGTGCTACTATAAAAACTCGCCTGTGTACACATCACGGCATTTCGACTAATGCTGTGAAATGGTCATGCGGTAACCCACCATCCTGAAGGGAAATTCCTAAACTTCACTGAAGCATATCCGCACTGACCCCTGAGGGGCTGATGCTCAGGTTCATGTACGCAGACTTTCTGAAAGGTCCTCGTTGCGGCCTCCTGAAACTGTCACCTCTCTCCACTGCCCCTACGCTCCAAGACTTCCGGAGAAAACAGTCTTCTAATTAGGGATTACTTACAAGATTATTGTTGCGATTCAGTACACAGTCATACCAAAAGTGAAGGACCACCAATCAGACGCGAACGGGGACCCCCTCCGCCCAACCACCGCCACCACCGTTAATCACCATTTCTGTTTCTGTCATTCCCTGCCAGGGCTGCCTGCTTGTCTGCTTCAGATTCTGCCTCATTCTCATCCATGTTGTAGTCATCATCAGCTCCCAGTTTCTGCTGATTTCTCCCTGAAAAATTAGCACAGAGCCACAACACGTAAGCTACATCATTTCTCTCTCGATGCCATGGGAACACCAGAGCTCGGGTGCTAGGGTTATCCCAACCCTGCTTTAACAATCAGCTCTTTCTGCTTCCTCTCAGGAAATGACAGGGACTCATGTACTTGCTCCCAGTGCAAAGACCATGCAGGATTTCTCTACTTATGTATGCCCCACTCCAACTTTGAATATATTTAAAATATGGCCCTAAATAAAGAGCTTCATTCCAGGCTGGAATCAGGGTAACTAGTTCACCGAACGAAAATTCTAGTTTTTTAAAGAGATAATCAACTCAACGGTAAAGGAAGGCATCACTATTTGGAAACAGGTTTCTGGTTAATGGAGGTATCTGCTTAAAATGGTTCACTGCCCTGAGAGAAGGAAATGGAGTAGCTATTGTGAGTCAAAGGGTAAAAATTTTCCATCAAACATACAGAATTAGCTCATTTATCACTGCGTTCATCCCCAGAGAGAAGAGCAACCAGAAAAGATCAGGACAGGATGCAATCAAGAGACTTACTCAGAGGGTCACTGTAAACATTTCCTATCTGTATAAACAAGATCTTCTGTTTAAAAAGCATGCCTGGAAAAGTCAGCTCTAGTTCTATATCCCTGCACTAACTGCCTGAAGAGGAAACAAAGCTCAGGCCTTTGTGCCGTGCGGCTTTATCCTACTAACCAGACCATTACCACTGACCTCGAACAGGGAGTGACACATAGGCCCCCGCAGAAGCTCAGGCCTTCTGGCAGCTCTTACACCCTGTGACCAACTGCTGAGTGAGCTGAAACTTGAGTGCCGCTCTGATCAGGCCCCCAGAGTGTCATTTTTTTCTTTTTTCCTCCCCAATTATTTAACAGAAAACTCGTAAGAACACACTCTTCAGAAAATCAGCGTAACTTCTGCCAGTAAGTACCATCCCCACCTTCTGTCCCTTTATGAGGCTCAGCACACAGGTGTCTTCTAAGCGCCCCTGGCTTAGCTAGGATTAAAATGTTTTCCGTCTTTCAGGGACCAAGGTACATCCCAGAATATTCTGCTCATCTCAGTTTCCCACACTTTTCTTTAAAAAAGAGAAGTCAACCAAACCAGAAAGGTGAGTTTCCACGTCACTTTTCTGCAACACTCAAACACGCATGACCCTCCATCTATCCGATCCTTCCATCTGTCCTTCCTTCCTCCTTCGGTTCACCAGGCACTGCCAGTGAAGAGATGGAGTGATAAGGAAAATGTGTGGGCTCTGCCTGCCAGGAGACCTATGTGGACTCTATGCTCAGCTCCCATCCAAGGTCTTCCACCTGGAAAGCCCTCTAGGCTCCCTGTGAATACAATTTCTACAAGTTCCAAGTGCTAGGGGTGCCTGGCCCTTCTGTCTTGTCTCCTGCCTGACAGTGGGACCAAACAGAACGAACTACCAAATGGCACCCTGCTGGTTGGTCATCTTCACGGGTGTCCGTTCTGCACCGGGAAGGACATGGAGGGGGCTAATGCCTGATGCAGAGGAGTGGGCAGTCCAGGGAGCCTCTCACCCACCTTCCTCGTCGGCATCCTGCCCCTCCTCCTGTCCGTCGCGGATGACGAGCTGGTCCCGTTCAGGGCCCTCCGCCTCTTGATTCTCCTGGCTGGCCAGCAGGGCGGCTGGGACCTGTGGGATCTGGCCCAGCTCTCCAGGTTCTCCATTGCCTTTTCCACCCACTTGTCTGTCTCCTTCCACCGCCCGTTCTTGGCCTGGCTCCTTCGGCAGTGCCAGGCTGTCCCTCTGAAGCTCCTCCTCGCCGACGACCTGAATTTCCTTGGTTTCCTCTGTGCACAGGACACAGTTTGCTGTGACCTCACCATACAAAACAGAAATCCTCAGACCACTCAATTCCCAGAGCCTTCCCAAGGACTGTGGATGGATGGGGTAGCTGATCATGTATGCCGTGGCCTAGCAGATGGCATCAGTGACTCAATGGACATGAGTTTGAGCAAACTCATGTCCATGGGAGATGGTGAAAGACAGAGAAGCCTGTTGTGTAACAGTCCATGGGGTTGCAAAGAACTGGACAAAACTGAGCAACTTAACAGCAGCAGACTCCATGCTGCTCTGTGCCTGGAGTATATCTTCAAAACCACAAGAAAGAGGAAATGGTTTAGAAACAAATCCAGACCAAGTCATCTGGATTGAGCGCATCCTGCAGGTGGAGGAGGTTGTAATGCCAGGCTTATCTGATCACCCTACTTGGGACCCAGAACCTGGGAGCCAGTGACAGCCACCCAGGACTCAGCCACGTCCCCTTAACTAAACAGTCCCACCACTGTCCTGAATAAAGGCACACCTAGACCTTCCTTTACCAAGCTGCCAAGGAACGAGGAAGTTTACAAGGGTGAGACGTCAGGAAGGCAGATAAAAGCCCCGTGGCCCTGAGTCCAGGGGCCCAGAGTGATACTCACTGCCACCTGGAGCTCGACTACTGGGCTCCCCGCAAGCAGGGAGCTCTGCAGATCTGCATGGACTGGGGGGCAGGAGTTGCTGCTGTTTTTGTTGGCACAGGGCCCTGAAGACAGCATGTCACTGGCAAGCTTCACTTACCTTTCTCACCTTGTCTCTTCAAATCGAAAGCCACCTCGGAGCTAGGGGCTGGTGTCTGGGGCTCACTGTGGCTGGGCACGTTTCCTCTTGCTTCCGGCACCTCTGCCTGGGGCAGGCCTGCCTCCTGCGGCCTGGGCTGGGGCTCACTGGGGGCTCGGGCCTGAAACAGGAACACAGGGGGTCAGGGCAGCGGCTCTGTGACCATGAACCTCCAGCAACCCTGAGCAACGCAGTGGCCCACCGCATCCTGCTGATGAACAAGCGCGTGGGAACCCCGACCAACACCATACCCTACCCTGGTCGTGCCCTACCATCTGGCACAAAGCAGAGACCTGAGCCTGGGCCCGTATCTCCCAGAAAAAAACTTTCAATAATGGATTAACGGGTAGGCAGAAGGTCAACAAGGAAAGAGAAGGCTTGAACATGACAAACCACCTAAGCAGACATCTACAGAGACCCAACCCAACAAGAGCAAAACACACACAAATGTGTATTCTTCTCAAATGCACGTGGACTGCTCTCCAGGACAGACAGATGCTAGGCCACAAAACAAACCTCAACAAACGTTAAATGACTGAACTCATACAATGTATGGTCACCAATCACAATGGAATGAAATTATAAATCAGCAACAGAATGAAGTTTTTTGAGAAATTCACAAATATTTGGAAACTAGACAACACACTCCTAAATAGCCAGTGGGTCAAGAAATCACAAGGAAAACTAGAAAATACCTTGAGAAAAATTAAAATGAAAACACAACACACCAAACTTCTGGAAGGCAACTAAAGCAGTGCTTAAAGGGAAATTTTCAGGCCTATCTCAAGAAAAAAGACAGATCTCAAATCAATAACCTAATCTCCCACCTTAAGACACTTGAAAAAAGAAGAAAAAACTAAACCTAAAGCAAGGAAGGATATAGTAAAGATTAGAACAGGAATTAATGACATACGTAAAAGAAAAACAACAAAGAAAATCAAAGAAACCAAAAGTTAGTTCTTGAAAGATGAACAAATTTGACAAGCTTTAGCTAGATTAATTAAAAATAATTTCAAATTACTAACATCAAAAAGAGGATAACACTACCAACCTTTACACAAATTAAAAAATTGTATTATAAGGAAATACCAAGAACTGTTTGCCAACAAGTTTGATAACTTAGCTAAAACAGACAAGTTCCTAGGAAGACACATACTACCAAAACTCATTCAAGAAGTAGAAAATCTGAGCAGGTTGTAACAAGAAACTGAAGTACTAATTTACAAATTTCCCCCTAAAAAAGCCCAGTTTCAAATGGCTCCCATGGTAAATTCTACCGAACATTTAATACTAAATCTTCCCGAACTCTTCCAAAAACAGAATAGAAAGGAATACTCCCCAACTCATTCTATGAGCCCAATAATGACCCTGATACCTACGCCTGACAGACATTACAAGAAAATAAAACTGTAGACCTAATATGAATAAAGACCCCCAAATCAGCAACAAAATAATAGTAAATTAAATCATGTGACACACAAAAGGATTATACACCATGGCCAAGTAGGATTTTCCCCATCAATGCCAAGGTTTAACATCAAAAGTCAATTAATATAATACTATGTCAACAGTGTAAAGGATAAAAAACACACGATCATCCTAGCAGATGCAGAAAAAACACTGGCAAAATTCAACAGCTTTTCTTCATAAAAACACTCAAAAAATTATGAATAGAGGGGAACTTCCTCAACTTGATAATGTGCATCTATGAAAAATACATAGGCATACCATGAATATATCACAGGTTCAGTGAGGCAAATATCACAATAAAGTGAGTCACACCAATTTCCTGGTATCCTAGTACATATAAAAGCTATGTTTACACCATTCTGTAGTCTATCAGGTATACAACAGCACTACGTTCAAAAATTGTACTACCTTAACTAAAAAATACTTTACTTTCTAAAAATACCAAAAATTACAAAAGTAACATCAAGACCCCTGATCACAGATTCCTATAACAAATATAATAATAATGATAAAGTCTGAAATATTTTAAGAATTACCAAAAAGTGACAAAGAGACACGAAGTGAGCAAATGCTGTTGGAAAAAAAATGAAGCCAATATATCTGCTCAACACATGGTTGCCACAATCCTTCAATATGTAAAAAACACAAACATCTGTGAAGCACAATTAAATACGGTATGCTTGCACAATTAACATCAGACTTAAGAGTGAAAGAGTTAAAAGCTTTCCCCCTATGATCAAAAAGAAGACAAGGATGTCTATCCTCACCACTTACATTTAACATTATTCTGGAGGTTCTAGCTAGGGCTATTAGGCGATAAAAAGAAACATCCCCATTGGAAAAGACGACGCAAAACTACCTCTATTTTTAGATGACATAATCTTGTATCAGAAAATCCTAAGGAATCACAAAAAAATACTACTTGAACTAATAAACAAGTTCAGAAAGGCTGATAGATACAAGATCAATATAAAAAATGAATTATCCACACACTAGCAATAAACAGTTGAAAATGAAATTAAGAAAACAATTCCATTTATAATAGCATCAAAAATACTTAGAAATAAACTGAACAAAAGAAGTGCAAGAATTCTGAAAACTACAAAACATAATTGAAAAGATTTTTAAAGGACTTAAAGAAATGGAAAGAAATCCCACATTCACACATCAGAAGACAAGATGTTAAAATGGCAACACTTCCCAAAGGGACTTACAGACTATAATCTCTGTCCAAATCCCACCTGGCTTGAAGACACTGACAAGCAGATCCAAAAATTCACATAAAAAGTCATCCAGTGCAGAATAGCCAAAAAAATCTTGAAAAAGAACAAAGTTGGAGTAGTCAAAGCTGCTGATTTCAAAGTTTATTACAAAAATACAGTAATCCAGACTGTGTAGTGTGGACATAAGGATAGAAAAAGAGATCAAAGGAACAGACGGAGAGTCCAAAAACAGACCCTCATCTTTACAGTAAACTGATTTTTCTGACAAGGATGCCAAGGCAACTCAGTGGGGAAAAGAATCGTTTTGGTTTTTTTTTTTTCCCAACAAATGGTGTTGAGACAACTGGATATCCACATGCAAAATAATAAAGTTGAACCACTACCTCACATCATATGCAAAATTAACTCAATATGAATCACAGGACTAAACAGAAGAACTAAATGCTAAGAACTTTACAAATCTCAGGAGAAAAAACAGGAATAAATCTTCATGATGCTAGGTTAGGCAAAGCAGTTTTAGATATGACACCCATAGAACAAACAACAAAAGAAATAGATAAACTAGACTTAAAATTAGTAACTTCTCTACTTCAAATGAACACCATCAAGAAAGTGAAATGATAACTCACAGAATGGGAAAAAATATTTGCAAATCATCACCTAATATCTCTATATGAATATATAAAGAACTCTAACAACTCAATAATAAAAATAACTCAATTTCAAAATGGACAAAGGATACAATTTACAATTTCTCCAAAGAGAAATTACAAACAGCCAACAAAGCATACATGAAAAGATACTCAATATCATCAACTATTGAGAAATGCGAGTCAAAGTCACAATGAGATAGCACTGCACACCTACTAGAATGGTTATAATGAAAAAGACAAATGTAACAACAAGAGCTGGCAAGGATGTGGAAAAACTGGTACCCTCATAAACTGTTGGTAGGAATGTAGAAGAGTATGATCACTTTCCGAAACTGTACGGCAGTTTCTCAATACACTGCGGAGAATTACCACACGATCCACCAATTTCACTCTGGGTATATACCTAAAAGTAATGAAAGCCTATGTTCACACAAAAACGTGTGCATGGGCATTCACAGCAGCATTATTCATAGTAGCCAAAAAGTGGAAATAACCCAAATGCCCATCACCTGACAAATAAATAAAC
The DNA here is from genome assembly GCA_006410635.1 of Cephalophus harveyi. Classification (NCBI taxonomy): domain Eukaryota; kingdom Metazoa; phylum Chordata; class Mammalia; order Artiodactyla; family Bovidae; genus Cephalophus; species Cephalophus harveyi. The sequence continues at coordinate 5,073 of SJYT01021828.1, read as the reverse complement.
AAAACACAGTACAGTCATACAACGGAATATTATTCAGCCATATAAAGGAAGTACTCACACATGCTACAACACGGATGAATCCTGAAAGCTATATGAAAGTAACTGATAAATATTATTGTCCTCCATATATAAATGTCATATATAAACATCCAGATAAGGCAAATCTATAAGACAGAAAATAGATCACAGCTCATCTAAGCCTCCAGGATCTGGAAGTAAAAGGGGAGTGAGCTAATGGGTATAGGATTTCTTTGGGGAGTTATGGAAAGGTTCTAAAATTGACTGTGATGATGACTCCATCACAGTGTGATGATGATGACTTCCCATTTGTGAATATACTAAAACCAGTGAACTGTAAATATTACATAGGTGACTCTATGGTAGGTGAAATATATCTCAATAAAATGGCTACATTTAAAACAAAGATCTCCCAGAAGGCTTTGAGCAGTACTTTCACAGGCTGTGCTTACACAGGAGAAGCCTGTCAGCATGGCTCGGATCAGCTCCATCACAGACCAGCTGTGCTGACCTTGGGACAGTATTTGACCACCTCCATGGGCCTCAGCGCCCTCAAAACAGGAAAACAAAAACAACCCTCTCCTAGGGTGGCTGTGAGCTTTAAATGAAGCAATCTCCATACAGCCGGGAGCGCAGCATACTCAGTCAGAGACCCTACGCCCTGGGACCAGGCTGTTGTGTCTCAGGGAACCAGAGCAAACCGGACAGCAGATAAAGGAACAGGATGCCTGAAGAGAGGGCAGGAAGACCTTTGGGAGACTCCTGGCAGAAACAGCCCAGGATTACCTGCTGGCTTTGGTCCTTCTGTTCATTCAGATCACGGGAAGGCATGGCCTCATTCCCCTTCCTGGTGACCTCTTCTATTCTCTCTTCACACTGCTCCTTCACCTCTTTCATCTGACTGATGCACTGGTTCCTGTGAAGGTGGAAGAAAGCAAAAGAAAAGGACAGCTGTTCAGAGACACTATTTAAGTTTGGCCCTGCTGTGACGGTGAAATCCAATGCCCAGACAGACACAGCTCATCTCTTTCTTGCTTCCTGCACTTCACCTGAAAAAGACACTGAGGCAGGGCAAGAGTATGTTTCAGTTATTAAATGACCTGAAAACTGGAGTCAACTGAAACTTCCAAAAAATATGTCATATTGTCCTAAAATAAATGAACTTAACTGGTTAAAAAAATTTTTTTAATATAATCTGTGGCATAGTAAAAAAATATCTTTGTCCCCAGCTATCGGCAGAGCTCCTACAACCCTTGGAATTTCCTGAGTAACTGTGTCTTCTGCTATACATGAGCCCCTGTGCACCATACCTGAGTTTATGCTAAGGAGCTGACTTACTGAGAGGAGCCTACACAGCTTCAGGATGGGGGCTGGTGGCCACGGGAGCCAACTGTGTAACGAGAGGGCTGGAGCTTACAGCCCCATTTTCTAGGAAGGAGGGAGAGACTGGAGATTGAGTTCAATCATATGGCCATTCAACCAGTCACGCCTATGTAATAAAACCTCAGATAAGCAGCCTAGATCATAAGGCTTGGCGAGCTTTCCATTTGGTGAGCATCTCTGTGAACCAGTAAGGAGGCAACCCAACTCTAAGAGAAGCTCCTGCCTAACCCCTAGGTCCACCCTAGGCCTTGCCTCATGAGTCCCTACCACTCGGCGCTTGCTAAGTTGTATCCTTTATAATAAAACTGCAATTGTAAACATAGAGCTTTCCTGAGTTCTAGAGAGTTACTGATCCTGAGGGGGTTGTGGGAAGCCCTGAATCTGTAGCTAGCCAGGCAAAAAGTACAGGTGGCCTGGGGCCACGAGAACTGCGGCTAGCATCCAAAGGAGGGGCAGTCTTGCGGGACTGAGCCCTGTGGAGTTTGTGCTAACTCTTGGTGGTGTCAAAACTGAACTGGATTTCCGTTTGGGGAAGACAGAATAGGAGTATTTTTCACTATTCCTCCACTAAGCACAGCTAGAACTGGACATTATATTTTCAACAAACAGAAGAAGACTCTGAAAGATGGAGTGATGAAGGTAGACTGGTTAGGGACCTCAGGATCTAGAACAACACAGTGGTGTACCTGGAGAGTACATGGAAAGTCTGCATTTCCATCCCACTCTGACACTAACAAGATTCCCCTCCCTCTCCCCAGACAGTGGTCATGTCAGTAAAGAGCCAGGCTTTCACCACCAACTGCTCAGAGGTGTCAAAGATCATTCATCATATCAAGAACCAGGAAGATCCTAAATTGAATGAAGAGATACAACCAACAGATACCAAACCAACATAACAGAGAAGTTGAAATGATCTGACAAAGATTTTAAAGCAGTCACTTCATTAGAAATGTTTCAATGAGTAATTAAAACATGCTTGGAACAAATGAAAAATTTAATAGTTTCATCAAAGAAATAGAAAGTTTCAGCAAAGAAGAAAAGATATAAAGAAGAACCAAATGGAAACTTAATGCAATAATTAAAATTTTAAAACTCAGAGTAGGTAAAGAACCAATGAACTGGAAGATACAACAACAGACGTCACCTAATCCAAACACAGAGAGGAAACAGACTTAGAGAAGAAAGAGGACAAAGCTTCATGGACCTACATGACAATTACAAAGGACCTAACATTCACGTCATCGGAATCTGTGTAAAAGGTTTTCTCAGCAGGTCCACATAACTAGTCACTTTCACACTGGTCCTCAAGATACTACTCTTAATTGCTACCCTCCATGACTATATGATGCTATCTGCCCTGCCCAGGTCACTCTGAGCTTGCCAGGTTCTTTCTCTCCTAAATTATCTCATCTTCCTTCTCAGCTCCTTATTGCTTAGGACTCAATTCTAAATAGCCTCTCCTAAGAAGTCTTTTTTGGAGGGGTAACAGATAAGCATTGATGAAAATGATCTAGGTTAAAAAAACAATATCTAAAGAGACAGGCACCTTCAAAAAGTATGTAAGTTTGCTTCAGGTATGGCTAGGTGAAACAAAAAGGCCAAAAGATAGCAGTTTATATTTTCCTCACATAACAGTAGATCCGGGTTAGTATGGCAGCTTGGAGTCATTACAAATTCAGGTTTCTCTTGCGGTTTTAAAAGCCTAGCAGTGGTTTCTATCCCCCATGATTACCTTATGACCCAGGATGGCTACAAGTAGTCCAGCCATCTTGTGTGAAGCCCAGGCAACAGGAAGGGAGGAGGAGAAAAGGCAAAGAAAAGGGATGTGCACTGAACTATCCTCATATTCAGAAGTTTTCCTCTAAGTCCCACAACTTCCTTTCCCCACTGGCCAGAATTTAGTCACCTGGCCATACCCAACTGCAGGGAGGGACTAGAAATGTAGTATTTTTCTGGTAAAAAGATAAATGGATGGATATGTACTGACCAGTCTTTGCCACTGAGAGCTTCAAAATGTTTTGAGTTACAAAACATTGATAAAATAATTGAAGAGTGTCCCAGATTAAGAACACAACCAATTATATACTATTATGTTAACTTACATGGATTAGAGTTGAAGATAGCAGTACAAATTTATGTTTAATTTAAATAAAGATAGACACATACAGAAATATTTACCAATATATAACACAAGTTAGTATACACATACATACACCTCTCTGCTCCATCATCTGAGAGGCCCTAGTAGCAACGATAGCCCAGTTGCAAAAAGCACACCCAGTACCCAGATCTTGGTTTCTGAAACACCATTCTCCAATGAAGAGAACAAGGACTCCCTGGAGAAATGGTTGACTGGACGACTCTAGGACCGGGGCAAGAAATATAGGAAAATGAGTCTGAAGCATCTTTTGGTGCCAGATTATAAAAAAGTAATTTAAAAGAGGGGTGGGAAGACAAACCCACAATATCACAAATATGTCAACTGGATAAAGGAACTAACTGAAAAAGTTCCCAATGGCCAAAGCTGGAAAATTTTAAGAAAAATAAATAAATTAGTATTGGATTATAACCTAAAGTATTAAATAAACATCCGCTAATCCATACTGATATCAATCATTAGACAAACAAGAAGAGTCACATCTCCTGTGCAGGAAAATTCCAGACAACTTCATGCAGACAGTCCGTCCTTAGGGAAGTGGAGCATAACTTCCCAATCTTTAAGCATAGTGAATTTCTTCCAAAGATTACAGCATAAAAGGAGAAAAAACAGAGTAACTTTACAATGGAAAAAAACCTGATGAACATTACCTCAATCAGATGCTCAACAGTGATAGTCATACTGATGCGTGTACCCCTGATGTGAAGCCAAAAATAAGTTGCCCTTGTTTCACCATGAGAAAAAACAAGAGATACATCCCAACTGAAGGACATTCTACAAAATACTTGGACAGCACTCCTCAAAACTATCAAGATCATAAAAAAAATAAGTAAAGCCTGATAAAACATGATAAATACAGCATAATTACCATGCTCTCTGCCTGGCATATAAGAAAAAACCTACAAATGAGCCATGCCATGATCGGTGTGCCTTATTATTAGTGAATCTCAGTTTTCATGCTGACATGTTAGACTCCTTTTGTATTATGCAAATCCAGGAAGTAATTATATAAGCTTGGATTAAAACAACTATGCAACTTCTTAAGTTGTATAAGACTTATAGGGGACTGGAATGCTAAAGTAGGAAATCAAGAAACACCTGGAATAACAGGCAAATTTGGCCTTGGAGTGCGGAATGAAGCAGGGCAAAGACTAATAGAGTTTTGCCAAGAAAATGCACTGGTCATAGCAAACACCCTCTTCCAACAACACAAGAGAAGACTCTACACATGGACATCACCAGATGGTCAACATCAAAATAAGACTGATTATATTCTATGCAGCCAAAGATGGAGAAGTTCTATACAGTCAACAAAAACAAGACCAGGAGCTGACTGTGGCTCAGATCATGAACTCCTTATTACCAAATTCAGACTTAAATTGAAGAAAGTAGGGAAAACCACTAGACCATTCAGGTATGACCTAAATCAAATCCCTTATGATTATACAGTGGAAGTGAGAAATAGATTTAAGGGCCTAGATCTGATAGATAGAGTGTCTGATGAACCATGGAAT